>JAECUM010093303.1:0-129468 GCA_016617855.1 Megalonaias nervosa
TGCCAAACTAGATATTCCTACACTGAGAATAAATACTGTATAGTATGGCCAAGGTATGATACCAAAACAATATTGTTTCTTCACTTTATAATTTTAATATGGAACATTATAATACAAACAAGAAGGTATTCATACAAATCTGACACACATTCATAGGAATGAGGTTAGTGTAATGTTTACTGCAACATACCACTTGCTGTGTTTTTGAAAATGAATAGTCAAAGTAGTCACTTTAAGTGTAATGAGTAGTCAAAGTAGTCACTTGCTGTGTACTAAAAATGAGTAGTCAAAGTAGACTTGCTGTGTTCTGAAAATGAGTAGTCAAAAGTAGTGACTTGCTGTGTTCTGAAAATGAGTAGTCAAAGTAATCATTTGCTGTGTTCTGAAAATGATTAGTTAAAAGCAGTCAGTTGCTGTGTTCTGAAAATGAGTAGTCAAAAGTAGTCATTTGCTGTGTTCTGAAAATGAGTAGTCAAAGTAAGAAGACGGAATCATTAAACCTGACTTTCTTTTATTATCATTTTAAACAATGCTTCATTTATACCACACACGTCTAGTGTTGTTTAGGGCAAGGCAGGTTAATTCTTACTTTTTATAGCAAACTCTTCACTTTCAGTACTTTATAAAATTTGGGGTTTAGACTGTTAGCTCCTTGTTCTAAGTTCTCCATGCTAAAATTTGGGTTTCAGTTCATCTGAACCATGTTTATGCATTTCGGTTTATTATTAGTTGGACTGAAAAATAATGTTGACAATGGGCAGTTCACCGTTATGTTTTTTTGCAGTATAATTTATGTTTATACCACTACAATATTTCATAACTAAAGAAGGATAATGATAAATCTAATTTTCGGATCGAGACTGAAACTTTTTCCAGGTTAAGAGTCCTCAACTAAAACTTTTGAAATTCTAGTGAGAACTATGTTTAAATGTTCAGTGGATATTAATTATGGCCTTATCCACTTCAAAACAAAGTATTTCTGTGCATGCATCTAAATATGCATTTTGCAGGCAATTCATTTCACTTGCACCTAACATGCACTCTGACATCTGCCTAACAGCCAACTGCAAGAAGTTGTTGGCCAAAAAATCTGGCCCATGCAGTTGCCCTCTGTTCCAATTATTTGCAATCCGGTTGTTTGCACATATTAAAATTTTTTTCTCCAGATCTATCTAGTTTTCCATCCATATCTAATGGCACATAAACCTCATCTGTCCAATATATCACAACATTTAGCATTTTGTTTTAGATAAATTTGTGTAAATGATTTTTGAACTTTTAGTAGTGGATTGTTATTGTTTGTACAAACCTGAAAGACCGCTATGCCTAGATGCTTTCTGTAAAATATGGGAGGTTTTTTTGGGGGGGGGGGGGACAAATTTTAATGATGTAATACTTACTTGTTGCTATTGCATAGCTAGTTTTCTGGGTGAAAAATACCCAGATAGTGTGATCAGAATTCGTCCTCCCATTAGGGTGAACCAGAAGATTCCAGAACAATGTAGCACCCCACAGACACACTGCCTATCACTCTTTAAGAGAAGGAGCCAAATTTTGTGGGAAATTGGTACAGGGTAGGAGGAGGAAATCTGGCAATAGCAACAGAAAAGTACTGCATCATTAAAATTATTTTCCCCCCACCAAAATAATACATTTTAATCCGGAATCAGGAACAATCAAAACATATTTGCAAAACTGAGGATCTAAACCAGAAGTCAAAAGTATTTATTTTTCAAAAAAGAGACAAGTATACCTGTGTGGTGACATCCCAGCCATCCTCGAGACAGATCATCACTGATGATCCCTGTACATCCAGCAAGTCAACTGTGGCCCCAGCTAGTTGCATGATGTTTTGAACCTGTGATGTAAACAGAAGATCTTATTACAGGTGCTCACATGTCATATATAAACTAATGAAGCACCTTGAATATTGCTCGAATTCCAGTCTTTCCAACTAAAACATTTCATTTTTGAAATGAGTTGTATATATTTCATAAGAAATGAGCAATAATTTAAAATCAGTTTACCAAATAGCTCCTCCACCCCGAGGGATGACTGGTTGCTTAACAGCCTCATTTTCACATCTCTGGTACCCAATCAGAACACATTTTATAAAATAAATACAAATTGGATGTAAAAAAGAATTACTGAAATAATCACTTATCACTTAAAAAATTAGTTTTTAATACTGTCAAATCTCTCCAACAGAAAAAAGCTGGCTAAAATTATTCAGATCCATTGTTAAAGTTTTTTGCAAATACCAGCAACACTAATCCTGTACGAGGTCAGATGATTATGTTTTCATGGCAATTAAACAAACTACAGTGGGCAATCTAGGAAAAAACCCTTTTGTCTGAGAGAATGGTATATGATACCTTATGAATGAACCCAGTAATACCAGCATTTTAAAAAGAAAGTAAGGTGACCAGTCCCTATATTCCATACCTTATTGTATAGTGAAGTAGCAGTAATACCAGTATTTTAAGCAGAAAGTAAGGTGACCAGTCTCTATATTCCATGCCTTATTGTATAGTGAAGTAGCAGCAGAGTAAAAAAAAAAAGAGATTCATTACTTTTTTCAAATCTTTGGAACAATATGGTCTTCTTATTCTGAAGATTTTTGTAAATGATACTTTTACTGTTTGAGTTTGTCTTGCTCTTTCTACCGATATTTATATTGCTAATTTTGAGTGTAGTGGACAAGGATGAACTTGCAGGCCATCTGTCCCAAAAAAGACTGGTTTTTGAAGTTAAAACATTTTTAGCAAAGATAAAATCTTGTGGGATGTATACACCTGTGTACTATGTGTGATTGACTATGCTGCCATGTGTATGTCTCTGTGTACTACATGTGATTGAGCCATGTGTATACATCTGTGTACTATGTGTGATTGACTGAGCTGAGATGTAATATGTGCGACTGACTATGCTGTCATGTGTATACATCAGTGTACTATGACTGACTGAGCTAAGCTGTGTACATGTCCATGTAATATGTGCGATTGACAAAGTTGCCATGTGTATACATCTATGTACTATGTCTGATTGTTTGAGCTGAGATGTGTATACATCTGCGTACTGTGTGATTGACTGAGCTGCCAGGTGTATACATCTGAGTACTATGTGTGATTGACTTTGATGCCATGTTTATACATCTGTGTACTGTGTGATTGACTGAGCTGCCATGTGTATACATCTGTATATCACATGTAATTGACTGAGCTGCCATGTCTATACATCTGAGTACTATTTGTGATTGAACTGCCATGTGTATACATTTGTGTACTACATGTGATTGACTGAGCTGCCACGTGTATAGTGTGTACTATGTGTGATTGATCCAGCTGCCATGTATACATGTACCTATGTACTATGTGCAACTCAGCTGCCATGTTTATGTTATCTAAAAAACTGTGTGCTTAAATTTTATCCATGATTGTAGGTTGTAGTTTAAGCTAATAGTAATTTAAAAACAAATGTTTAGTAAGCCAACTCTTGTTCATGGTTGTGGGTTGTACTTTAAGATAATATTTGTAAACATGCTGACATAACCTTTTGACCTTAGAAAGCTCTGAAAGCAAATTTATGATCCACATCCTGGTCGTCTTATTGTGTCATAGGTTTTTATATAAGGTTCTGATAAACAAATTATTCATGTCTATTTTACCATGCCTGTTTTAATATCGGTCAAGTGGTATGGCTATTAGTTGTGTTCAGATAATATTTGAGAGGAATCATTATTTAAATCATTCACTGGAATTATTAAAGTGCTCATTGACTGGATTAACACCAAGATACGTCAAGAATGTTGGTACATCAGCACATTAAAGACTGGAATTCATTAGGAATATTCTATTCTATTGTACTTGTGATAGAACATTTGGGATTATTTGCAATATAATTCACAATACAGTAAGTTAATCTCAAATTTTCATTTTGTAACTTAGAATTAAATTATTTGTTGACTTTATAAAACTTGTTGGTCTGGCTTCTTTCTGTTATTAAGTTTAAGACCACAGAGTTGTAACACTATGTGTGACTGGCCAAGCTGCCATGTATATGATATATATGTCTGTGCACTATGTGTCTGACTATTTGCATGATATAGATCAATGTGTACCATGCAGTCTGACTGGGCTACCATGTGTATAATAATAGCTGACTGTGTAGGATGTATAAAACTGACTTCTGCCATGTGTATGATATCTGCTTATGTAATGTGTTTAACTGGTGGAACTGCCATGTCCATGACATGTGCCTGTTTACTGTATATGATTGGCTGAGCTGCCATGTGGATGATACTGTATGTACTTGCTTATGAGTCGAACTACAAATTGCACAGACCCATATCTGCTGTTGCATAATGCACCAAGTATATCTGGGTCTGTGCAGTTTGTTCAGATTAATCAGTCGAACAAACAACACAGACCCTGATTTGTAGGCACATTATGATATGGCAGATCAGGATCTTTGTTTTTGGCTGTTTGACTCGACTTATAAGCGAGTATATACGGTATATGTGCATGTGTACTACGTGACTTGTGTGTAACAGACATATATCTATGCATTCAAAACACTTCACAATTTCATTGTGTGGAAGAATATGATGTCAATGAGAGCTATTTGGTACAACGGATAAAAATGGACAAAAACTGTAATAACTGGATCTTATTTTCCAAGGTTTAACTTTCTATACAATGATCGCAGACATTGGGAAACTTTTGTTATTAACAAACACTTGTAACAGCTTTTAGCAAAAGAAAAATCTGCATACAATATTATTTCAAAATATGCATATTGATCTCATGTGAATGATGTCATGACTATAAATTCTTTATTGTAAACTAAACACTTTAAGCTCTATCTGGTGACATAAATTCTTTTATAAAATACTCTGTACTTCTATGTCCAATTTTAATCAGCCATCATTTTTTTGCTAATCCATCATATGCCTTGGAGAGGTATAAAGAAATCCCACCCTCTGAATCATAAGGACAGAAACTCGATTAATTCCTTGGGTGAGATTTAATAACACCACACAATTCTGTTATTCCATCTACCAGACAGTATTTATCTTGCAGTGTACCTTGATCTTGATTTTACCCTATCGATCCAATAAGTTAACCACCTTTATGACATCAGTAATGTACATACTACAATGCATAAATTGCACATGAACTATTCATATTCTGCATTGTTTTTGCAAAAATAATTCCTTATGGTGGGAGAGAAAAAGAATCTTCCCTATATGCACAGCCAGGATTTGGAGGTCTAACCATTGGCAAGTAAGATCTGTACCACTGATTCAGCAGGCCTTGTCCTTAACACAAATCTTATTTCTTCAAGTTAAATTTTCCTATCCATCCCATACTCATGCAAAGATTCTGTTTATCCCCACATAAGAATTATCTAGCTGTGGGTAAAATTTGGGTTAATTTCTATAAGTGGGTGTGAAAATGTGGTACACAGACCTGCAGTAGCCATTCTGTGTCCTCAACAGTCTTCAAGAATCCAGCATCCAGACCTGGCGGAGAACTTGGTACACAAGCACGCATCAGCTTCTTAAAACTTGCTTTAACATGCCGCACCTCGTAAAAATCCACTGGGATAAAGTCACACTTGGGAAATGACTCCAGCTTAATTCCCTAAAATGAAGTTCCTTTAATTTATCTATTTATTTTAACATCTAAAACTCTTTTTGTATACTTGGATGTATATATGATGGACAGATTTATTTATAATTAGCTGTATGGCTGGATGAAAAGATGGCTAAAAATATATACACCTCTTTATCAATCTATCCATCTAGTTTTTATCTATCTGTCCATTATTCCACTGATTGACCTATCCATCAATTTATCTACCTATTTTATAATCCATCTATCAATGAATCAATCAATACATCTATATATCAACTGCTTCATTGCAAATTGTTGCAAGAAAATATTCTTTAACTTTGTGAAATTTACTGACAAAAATTTAAGGGAGTTTAATATATTATTTTAAAATTTTAACATAATTCCATAGAGCCAACCTATGAGTGATCTAATTATTGTGTTAGCCCAAATGGTTTAATGGTAAGACACTTGCATAGTATCTTTGTAATCCTTGGTTTAATCTCTGTCTCCAACATGTGTTGCAATACATATTCCAAAGAAAAAAATCAGAGGATGGTAAAGTGTCATTAAGAATATGAAATATTGAACTGTGAACTTGACCTTAATGATAGCAACCCCATTCTAGCATATTGGTAACTATATAGCTATATAATGACTTCATCTTGATCTGGAAGGGAAAATGGTGTAACAACTGTATAAAGAACTGCTGCATTTTATGGACCTCTGCCAGGGAAGTATTACTGAAGAAACATAATTTACTTCACAAAAAGTCTGCAAAAATGATCTGTCTCACATGATCCTCTGTGGCATAATCCATTGACCTTGAAAAGTTACTAGGTCAATGTGATCAACATTTTCCTGTGAAGAAATAATACCTTATAAAATGAACACAACCATAAAATTTCATGACTGTACATACAAATGTGTCAAGAGAAACTGAGGTAAATGCAGAAATTTAATGTAATCATTGGAGAATGAAAAGTTGGGCATGGTGACCTAATTTTGCCTGTACACTGCTACATAAATAAACCAATCATGTTTTATGACTGTGCATACAACAGTCTAAGAGAAACTGAGCTTAATGTAAACCTTAACAGAATCAGTGAAGCATGGAAGGTTGGTCACCATGATCTACTTTTGTCTGTGATGAGTAGTACACTCCAAGATGAATAGACTCATAAGGTTTTATTACTGAACATAAAACAGCATCAGAGAAACTAAATTAAACGAAAAACTTCACAATGAAGCCTACAACCATGACAACAATGAAGTGATCCCTAGTACCTGCCTAAGCTTTATCTGAAACCCAAAAATTTTTTCTCAATACATTATCTGTTAATAATGCATTCAGAAATTAGTTCAGAGGTGGAGTCAGTTACACCCCCTTACCCCTGAGTTGGCCATAGCTCTGGTCTCCTAATGTTATGTGAAACAGCTTTAAGTCTATGAGATATGGGGTAGTGTTAGCAGAGGTCAGTGAACTGTCACAGTTTAAAGGAACATTTTTGCTCATGCAAATCCATCAGAGGTAGACTAAATTGTGCTGGAAGACCTAGAATGGCATCTTGTTGTACTGCTGATATAGGTCTCACTAAATCCAACTGAGCCCTTTGGAATGAATCCTCATAGGTAACAGTTAGAAAATGTAATTTCAAACCTCCATCTCATGGCTATATTATGTCAGTTAAGGAGTAATGCTAAGCTGATGGTGACTGCCCTAACTTCATGAGCTGATGTGCATAACACATCCATCAGGTCTTGGGTTAGTTCCTTGTATGTTGAGCATTGTTTTCATTTAGGTTCAACATATATCACATGAAGTCAAGAAGATTTTCATGATGGCCACTATGGCAGCCATGCTGGAGGTCCGGTTGGCACCACTTTCACTGTCTTCTAGTTGCAACCCCATGTTGATATGACTTTCCAATAAGGAGGAACAGCAACAGCAAGATTTTCAAGATGGCATAAATGGTGGAAATAATGGATGCCAGATTGGAACCATTATCATGTAGGTCATACTAGAGAGCACAAGAAGTATTTTGGTGAAAACCACATGTTGATATAACCATCTACAATGGAGGAGTAGCTATAACAAGATTTTCAAAATGGACAATGGTGGCTAGTTAGATCAGATCAGCGCCATTTTCATTTGGGACTAACTAGACAGAGAAGTTTTCTAGTGACAACGATCTGTCAACATGACCTTCCTTCAGGGGAATAGTGATAAGATTTTCAAGATAGTGGCCATGGTGGCCATAGCAGAATGTCAAATCAGCACCATTTTAATTCAAAACCATTCATACATTATCTCAACTCTTCTGGTGAAATTCCCATTTTGATATGGCTTTCTATTCAGAAGGAGTACCAGAAACAAGATTTTCAATATGGCTGCTTTGGCAACCATATGGGACAGCAGATCAGCATTAATTTCATTTCGGACCATTAAGATATAAAAAGTCATGTAGTGAAAACCATGCTATTATGAATATCCATTTTGTAGGTCTAGCAATAACAAACTTTTAAAGTTGGCCACTGTCAACTCTATTGGACGTCTGAGTTACCAGTAAGCCATTTTCATTAGGTCCAACCATATATTATAAGCCATCTTTTAGTGAAAACCCCATGTCAATATAACTTTCTATTCAGGAAGAATAGTGAAGATAAGATTTTCAAGATGGCTACTGTATCAACTAGACCAGGGGTCTCAAACTCAAACCCACCATTAGGGCCGCAAGAGGGTATTTTCAATGGCCCAAGGGCCACACCACCTCTGTTATCTCTCATGACACATTGTGACACCAATTATTTTGCAGGCCACAGGATATGGCTTGGCGGGCTGCATGCGGCCTATGGTCCGTATGTTTGAGACCCCTGAACTAGACCATAGGATGACGGTGTGTATAAAGTTTCATGGCAATCCTTTAACTAGTTTTGCAAAAGTAGCAATAACAAACTTGTGCTGACACACTGACAACAATGACGGATGTCAGAAGATGGACAACAGAGAACTTGCCATTATATAAGCTCTTGTGGTCTGTGACCAGTAGAAGTAAAAATGTATCTTTGGTATATACCTTCATTTGAGCCTTCTCTCCAAGTATGTAAACAGATACTTTTCTCAGACCTTGTACAGAACTGTTGATCAAGTCCCCTCGGCCATCCAGAGTACCATTTGGATGCAAATATCCCCTGGAATCCAGGGTTGATTGTTTGTGTTTTTCCTTGAGACTTCCTATTCTGGTGAGAGCTGGAAATATCCGTGTTATAATTTAAAGTTTATTTTTTAACCATTGCTCTTATATACTCTCTCTTGTTACATATTTAAAATTAGCTATTAGCAAGGAGAACATGTTTTTACAGTTGCATGTATGAAATATGTTGTACAACATGTCAAATCTAAATCCTTTTAACACTTGATTTATTATAAAAATCTCAGTCATAAATATGCATTGCTGATTTAGGGCCAATATGCAAATATAAGACAGTAACATAATAATGTTTAACAGTTTCCATAAGTGTCTACCAACATTAGATACATGTAAATGTTGACAAAACTGATAAAAGTCCACTTAACAATAGTTCTTTATAACTACTTCCATTTCTTATTAATTGAAGACAGACTATATATTCTACAATAGCATTAATTAATTTTTATTTACTAATAACATAAACTGGAGGTAGACTGCATTCCCTATGTTCATGCTTTGTTCACAGAAAATCATAGAAAGGTATCAACTTCTTAAAGCTGCATTACCCTTACTGGGTCTAATCAAATATGTATGAACATTAAAACTGAACTTTCATACCATGGATCTAGAAGCGAACAAATGACAAATTTAAAACTTAATGCAACTGACCCTTGAACTTAACACTTTATCTTGAAAATGGGTCAATATAGAAACACTTCAATATAAAATAACTTCTTTTGTAACCTACTGCTGCAAATTGTTACCGTATTTCACTCGTACACAACTTCAACATGCCATATTTCATTCACACACGACTTCAACATACCATATGCACTATCAGCCACATTTAGTCTATACATACCACTATGTGAAAACAAAACAAACAGTGTTCTACAGATTACTGTTGTAAAGCTAAAGAATTAAAATTACAATTACAATCAAATATTGTTGTAGTTAATTACAATTCTAACTGCTCTGTCACAATGAAGTAATCAATTACAGTTATGTAATTGTCGAGGTAATTAGAGCACAGTTATATTACTTCTGTCGATTCTGTCACAACTCGTAGTTCTCTTTGGTAATTCAAGTTTTGAACAGAACAATGTTCTTCACATTAAGAGTTCAACATATTGCATCGAATTTAATAGTGTAGAACTAGTTTCCAAAAATTTGCGAAGTTCTTTTTTTTGTCTTCTTTTTTTAAAACTCCATTATTCTAATCATGCTGTTATGTTGTAAGTTGCTAATTGTAAGTATAACAAATAGTAATTGTAATTTAAAAGTAATCACAACTTTGCATTTCTTTTCCAGAATTAGTAAATGATTACGATTACTGATTACTTTATTTTGCAGGAATTGATTAGAATTACAATTTTATATTTCACGTAATAATCACTTAATTGACTGATTTAATAATTCAATACTGAACAATGCTGCTAATAAATATAACCATACATAATACAAAATAACACAGATAACAGTAGATGCAAATACAACAGATAGATTTGAGATAATCAGTCCATCTAGAAACATCATTACTTAACAAATCTAAAAACTCCTGAAGAAGAAATATACCTTGCATCCCTTTACACTGGGTCAGAGGTCATTGGGATAAACAATAATTTCCCTAACTGTGATGTTAATTTGAATGTGTTAGAAAAACAAAAATATAAACTGAATATTTATGAATTTGTTTGTCCTTTACTGGAAACATATACACATACAAAACAGTCAAAATCTATTTCCGATAGTTATCACCAAAACGTTGGAAACAATTCTGACTCTTATCCCTAATGAACTCTGACCTCAAAACCACAGCTATTCCTGTTGGCAAAGGGTGTCTAATGATTCAAGTGTTAAGTAGGATTATAACAGAATGCAAAATTCGGTCATAGTAGGATCAACATTGACCAAAAGCATAGGATCAAGTGCATTTAAAAAAAAAATAAAACATTAAACATATGACCCAAGTAATGAGATTTAGACAGTACATCAGCAATAATGAAAGAACCTTCATGCCCAATGGTTACAGAATTAAATTTAGACAGTATGAGAGCAATAATGACAGAATCTGCATCCCAATAGTTACAGAATTAAATTTAGACAGTATGAGAGCAATAATGACAGAATCTGCATCCCTAATAGTTACAGAATTAAATTTAGACAGTATGACAGTAACAATGAAAGAACCTGCATGCCCAATGATTACAGGATTAAAGCACTTTGCCATTAAAGAAAGAATTCAGGTAGCAAGAACAGAATAAATGTAAACCTGCTGGTAAATGCATATCAATAATTTCAACAAAATTTACTTTATTCATAGGGGACCATCAAGTAAGGCATAAGATGTTTAAATGTAACAACTTCTATTCACACCAAAGACTTGACACTGAAGAAAAGAAAGAAAGAACAGATATCTTTATGTGACTGTTGTCACCATGGAATAATAGTACAATAATTTGTGTTTCCAGACATGAAGTGGACCAAAAAAAAGGCAAAAACAGAAAATGATAAGTTGGCTTGAAATCACTCGCCTGGCTGACATCTACCTTAGAGCCAAATCCAAGTGCGGTTGGCAAGGAAATCATGATCAGTAGGTGGCTTGCTGTGGAAATTTCTTCCGATGCCATTGACAGCACATCTTATAAAACCTATTGTTTCATCGATTCCCTCTGTTCTGTACCATCATCTATCTTAATTAACAGTTAAACACTGGAAGGCTCCTGTGCCATGATGCTTTCTGTCCAAGTTGGTCAAATTCTGTTCAGCAGCATTTTTTTATAGATAACATTGCTGTAATGTTTTTGTACTGGTTAAAATGTGTCAATATTCGAAGGAGGATCCACATCCGACTGGCATAAACTTTTGTAATGCCTTCAAGGCAGGATGCTTATTGAAAAATTCAGTAAAACTCTCTTGAGCAGTTTTTCAGAATCACTTGCTAAAAGGTTTACTTAATTTTAGTTAACAGTGGCCACATCTGATAGTGATTAGGCATCACATGTTCACACCTGAAAGACTTCATGCCAGTGTCATTTCTGACAAATATGGTGAAATTCTTTTAAGAATGTTTTGAGAAGAGACATTTAAAGATTTTTCTATTGTTAGTATGGGCAGTTATATTCAATGGCAGATGGGCATCATTTGTACAAACCTGAAGCAAAAAGTAAAATTCGGTCAAAATTCTGTTTTGCACTTTTACAGATGTCATTTAAAAACTTTGCCAGGATGCTTTCTGTCAAATTTGGTGAAATTTGGCTAATGGTTTTAATCAGAAGTCATGTAAAATGTTATTCCATTATTTCAATGGCTGCCATTTTTAATGGTGAATTGGAATTATTTATGCAAACCTGAAATATGCAAGGATGCTTTCAGCCAAATATGTGTCCAAGTAATACTGTTCAGTTATTTAGAAGTTGTCAATTAAAGGTTTATCCATTTTTTTTAAACAGTGGCCATATTATAGTGCTTGTGAGAAATCGTTTAAAGACTTTTCTATCTTTGGTAACAGTCACTGTGGCATATCTGAAGGCAAAGAAAAATTATTTGCAAGAACTTAATGTCAAGTTGCTTACTGTCAAATCTTGTCAAATTCTGAACAGCAGATTTTGAGAAGTCACTGAAAAGCTTTTGGAATTTATGATAAATGGTAACCATATTTAATGATGGATTGGAATAATTTGTACAGACTTGAAATTCCTTTATGCCAAGATGCTTCGAGTCAAACTTTGGTCAAATTCTGTTGAGCATTTGTGAGAAGTAGTCAAAAGTATTTTGTCCATTTTTAGAATAGCGGCCATAATTTTTTTATCAGACTGGCATCATCTGTACAAAGTGAAAGCTCTTCAACCAAGGATGCTCTCTGCCGAATTAGCTTGAAATTGGTTGAGTGGCTTTTAAGAAGTTTAAAACAGCAAATGTTGCCACATGATATATGATGAATGACACACAGGCTGATGCAAGAACAAACTATAAGCTAGCTTGGCCTGATAAACTTATAAATCATCTGACAAAATTGGAGGTAAGAGTGAACTTCTTGATGAGCCAGATCAAAACTGACTCATAAAATATGGAACCAAGCAAACAATTCATCTTAAATTTCTTTCGTTTATCAAAGCCTAAATCAAATAACAGCATAGGAAATACTGGTAGTTATGAATGAGACAGCTAAGAGGATATTAATGATGCAATCACTGGAGTAAAAGAAACCAAGTACACTCTATCTGGTATCTAATCTAAATGTGCCATTAACTTTTTCAATAAAATTTCATGCTGATAAGGGAACAGTCAATTCAACTGAGTCAAGCCTGTGCACATTGGGATATGTAAATTAATTAAGGTGTTTCTGTGCTAACAACGTCATGCTAAAAGATCCTCCAACATCTTTTAAAATTCCTAGAGAACACTTTTTGATACTGTTTCCTGTGTTAAAAGTTTAAGACATATATAACATTGATTTTTGCAAATATGAAATGATTGTTTTAAATTATCTTCATTATTGGCTCTTGAATTAATTTCTGTTTTTAAGTATCTATTCTATTATTTAAATTATTCTAAAAACATTAAATTAATGCCATTCAATTTTGTATGTATCATTTTTTTCTTCCTGTTAAATATCATGTTTGCTAGTAAGTCCCCTCTAAAAAGAGTTATTGTTAATAAGGCCCTGGGGTCCTATTTTGGAGAAATTAGGTCTACCTCTTAGCTTCCTGAGCCCTTGACTGAACACGTCATAAAAAAGAAAAGCACAACCAGGGCTTGTGTTGTGATACCAGAGTTTACAGCCCTGGTATAATATGTTTTGTTAGACAGACAACTAAGCTCACAAGTACACATATTTGTCTGACACTGGGGACACAATGACTGGAAAAAATACCCTATGTTCCATATAGATACCATGCCTATGGCTTTAAATTTCTGAAAGAACAAATTTATAACTGGGGGTGAATTGGTAACTAACAAAGTAATTAGTGAAAGAAAAGTGTGGCCAAATTACACCTCTGAGGAGGTCGGAAACGGGGGGGGGGGGAATACTTCAAAATATGGACATTGGAAAAGGAAACTGGTGTAGAAATTTTTACACAAATAAAGTTCCTTTAACACAGCATACCTAGAGCTGCCAGTAAGAGAAAACTTTCATGCTGGGGTTAACCTACAATCAACATTTAATAGTGGCCAAAAAAAATGCTCGCTCTGACCTAAGGCTGCAATGGTTACCAACAGTTTTGAATGTGTATACAATATACAATAATGGGGGGTGGGGGGCATTGGGTGAGGAGTAAAATTTAAATTATGTAATACTTACCTGCAACTACTGCATTTATTTCTTTTCTAGGACACCAAGGCCCCAGTCCACCCTAAATATTCTCTCCTTCAGTTAGTAAATTCAAGCCAAGAATAGAAAAGAATATGATCAGTCTAATTCTTTATTCATAGCCAACATACAGAAAAATTTCCTCTTTGACTTGGAAAAAGACTAGAGGACACCAGAGTGGGATGAGAGAAAGGAATCTCTGCAATAGCAGTAAGTATGAAATATTCAAATTAGTTCCCCCCCCCCATTAATTTTAATAACAGCAATACATTACATACTGAATTGCTGAATTAACCAGTTAGACGGGAGGCAGATGTTGTGCTGTCATGACTGGACCCACCGAGTACATACTTTCACTCTGGTGCACCAAAGATCAAAGGTAAAAGGATGTAAAGATTGTGCGAGACTGCCAGATGGTTGTTCTCATAATGTCATCCAAAGAGAATTCCAGTAGGTCCAAGATGCAGCAATAATCCTACCTCATGGGCTTTAATTCTCATGGAAGAAAGGTTCCTCACATTGAGGGACTGGTAAGCTCTTGTGCTAGAAGGGACAGTCCGCCTGGAAATGGAGTCTGCAGAAATATCAGAGGTTCTCATGTGAGGTAGAAAGACACAATTATGACCCTTCCTTATCCCTACTGAAAAAGTAAAATAAAACTTCAATGCCTTAACTGGACAAAGGAGCCTAGTACTGAAGTACTACTGGAGACAATGATTCCTCCTTCAAGAGATTGAAAGAGATCAGCAGGAGAGGCAACTGTCACTAGGGTTTGAGCCTTAAGCTACAAGGCTTTAACTAGAAGAGCTCAAGTCCCTGTCAATATCCCCACTTGGGTTGCATCAGAATTGGAAGGGGAGCTTAGAAAGCCAAGAAGAGAATGAACAGAAGAGGAACAGCCCACCCCTTCTAGTGCCTGGCAGACTCTTGGACCTAGGAAAACGCCTGTGCAAACTCCCAAACCAAAGCAGAGTGTGGGAGCAGTAGAAGAGCTGAACAAGCGTGGGCCCAGAAAGCATTTCCAGGTTAGTTAAAATCCTAGTGTCCTAAGCCAATGAAGGCTTTCAGCACAAGTGGGAGTAGAGGGAGGAAGAGCAGAGGCAGTGAATGTCCAGACTTCCTCTTCAACCACCTGAGCAGCCAGGTGAGAAGAAGCTGGAGACTTGAATGGAAGGGAAGGACTTGCCACACCTGCCTCTTCTGAGAAATCATTTGAGTTCATCAGAATGGAAAAGGCATCAATCCTGAATCTGCTTCTAAGGTGAGAGAGGACAGTCTCTCCCAGCATAACTTTCAAGCAAGGGCAACATTGAATTAGGATTTTTGTCACCCCATAACCTCTAATGGCCAGGGGAGGGGAACTCACCTTATGAGTGGTCCCTTCTCTTCTTGATAATCTTGAAAGAGAGTGATGGCCTGCTTCCTTTTTTGCTGAACAAAAGCTGAAGTGATGAAACAGGTCACTGGCCTGTTACATCTGCCAAACCTTGAAACCAAAGCCAGTTTTGGATTGTTGCTTTATACCACAGAAACCCAAGTAGGCGATTTCTTGCTGAGGCATGTCTATAGAGCATTGAGACAGAATGATAACAGAGATGGAGAGTTAGGATTTTGACCCAGTCCCTGTCTGGAGACCAGTGATATGGTTGCTTGAAGGGTGGAGCCTGGTGACCAGTAACTGACCAGTGTCCAGTGACTGGCCACCAATCAAAGATCAGTCCAGCAATGACATTTTGACAGATGACCCTGTCTCCAATCATTCAGAGTGAGATCACTGCTCTTCCCACTTGTTGGTAAGGCACAACTCATAACATCAGTCATTAGGGCTTTGAAAGAGTGCTGCTCATTCCTGACATGAATGTGTGGCTTACTCTCAGACAACTTTTCCTCTCTTGGAAGGAGACAAGGAGCTATAATTCGCCAGTACTGATGACATTTGGCTGAGCATCAGGAATCCTTCATTCTGCCCCAAAGAGTTAACCTCCCTAACATGGGAAGTGATCCAAGCTCCTTTGACTAGGGGAGGGGGTCACTATGTGATAAGGATGAGGAGGTGGAGCGTTTCCTTTTCCTGCTGAAGCTGCAGTAACTTTACTCCAAGTCTCACGCTTCATCTGTCCACAGACAACAAAAAGGACGTATGTATGTGTGCAAACAACCAGTGCATGATAGGCAGGTGGAGTGAGTATCCCACAGGGCCTTCTTATTCCCATGCTTACTCATGCTTTGCAACATATTAATATATGACAGAAAAAAATATAATGCAGGGACTGGGGAGAAAAAACTCAGTCAATACAAGAAGGTATATGACTGGCCAAAAAAGACAGTTAAAAATGACTGCAAAGGTGATTTTGACGAGTGCCTTGGCACACGCGTACTCTCACACTATTCCAAGAAAAATGAGGAAGATGTTCCATATTACATTGGCTATGACTAAGGACCATGCTTCTTTCAATTATGGGCCTCTAATTACGAACTGAATATCGAGTTTTGTATTGAAGACCTGAGAGCCCAGAAATCTTTCAATTCTGGGCCTCTAATTACGAACTGAATATTGAGTTTTGTACTGAAGACCTGACAGCCCAGAAATGGAACCCAAATGCAACAGAAGCAGTTAAAAACACACAATTATACTGTTTAATTGAACCAATTTGGAACTCAAACTTCCTCCTGTCAAGCATGTAAAGCTTACAGCTGACAACTATTTATATGAAAGACGCTGGTAATGTGCATGTCACACCTTTCTATTTATATATAAGACACTGGTAATGTGCATGTCATGTCTTTCTATTTATATATAAGACACTGGTAATGTGCATGTCACACCTTTCTATTTATATATAAGACACTGGTAATGTGCATGTCACACCTTTCTATTTATATATAAGACACTGGTAATGTGCATGTCACACCTTTCTATTTATATATAAGATGCTGGTAATATGCATGCCACACCTTGATATTTATATGAAAGACAATGGTAATGTGCATGCCATACCTTGCTAAACTTTCAAATGCTTTCTTTAATGTACATCTTATTTCTTTTTACTATAACAGGATTCAGTCTGCAAAACATCCTCAGGATTGTTGACACATCTACTTATGAATAAATCAATAATGCAACCATATGAACTGCCTGGACATGTGCAATGGATGTTTTTGAAAGATCAACAATGCCCAAGAAACTCTGCAGTTTCCTACAAACTTAAAACAGTTTCTTTAAAATAAAATGTTATTCATTAAAAGTTCGGTTAAATATGTTTTCAAAAGTAAATAATGTTGTTTAAAGACCTTTATCCCATCATCATCAGCAAATCAAACCTAATGTATAATGTATGGTACAACCAGTTCCTGTTAGGTTTTTTTTTCCAATGGCTGCCACATTTGACATGAAACTTATTCAAACTTTAAAAAGAATTATTACAAAATTCCTACAAAAAGGTCCTCTTAAGTGGAGATGTGGAAATTTATAATTTAATTTGAATGGTAGTTCCTATGTTACCAACATCAACATACATGCTTGTTTACATGATTACAGATTTTGTAAATATTTACAGGCAATTAATAAAAATAAGCTGTTTACATGTGTAAACATTTGGACCAAGTTCAATAAACCCCATTTCCACAGCAGAAGCTTTGCCAGGAAACAAAACTTTTACAATGGAGTTAACCTTTAAAAATTATCTGTGTACAAAGAGCAGGTCATTGTGACCCACTTTCAACTAGTGTAGTTCAGAATGATGCAAGGAACAACCTTAAATAAGTTCCATGAAAATAGCACTGCCTAAAGCTGGCAGCATTTGCAGCTGCAGTAAAACAAACTTTTGCATTGAGTTTAACCTGACTGCAGATGACCCTAATGACAGAAACTTAAGCACTGAATTTATCCCAACTGCAGATGACTCTGCTGACACAAATTTTTGCGCTGAGGTTAACCCAACTGCAGATGACTCCAATGACACAAACATCTGCATTTAGTTTAACCTGGCTGCAGATGATCCCAATGACAGAAACCTTCACACAGAGTTAACCCAACTGCAGATGACTCCGATGACACAAACTTTTGTGCTGAGGTTAAAAACATTTGCATTTAGTTTAACCTGACTGCAGATGACTCCAATGACAGAAACTATGACTACAATGACAAACTTTTGCACTGAGGTTAACCCAAATGCAGTTAACTCCAATGACACTTGGTAGCCACAACTGAGAATAATAGGGATATAATACATGTTCTTCTATACTTCATACAGGTGAGCTAAAAAGGAATTTTGACCAAACAAATCCTGTGGAGACTTGAAATATCACTATATAAAGAAACAATCTATAGCACAGCTAAAGTGTTTACATTAACAACAGTATGATCTAGATCCATCTTTTTAAAATAATGACTTTAATCTTGACATCTATAGAAGGCTAAATCAAAACCGACATGAGCAAAATCTATGCATGCTTCATATTTAGGTCTGAAAAATGTTAAATTAGCCTCTCTGCTCTATATTTAGAAAACACTGGTCTGAAATGAAAAATTCCAACATCAAAAATATATATTTCTTTTTATTTATTCCAATATGTGTTGGAAAACTTCTTGTTTTGTCTCTTTCTTTTTCTTGAAAAAGAAATGGATGAAAAGATCTTTCTTTTCCCTACAATGAACATACTACGGCATGGATCCTACCAAAATAATATCATTTTCTTTTTACTCAGCCAAGTAGGACATTATGCTTTTCTTCCCCCTAGAAATTTTAAAGTTTATCTAAAACACAAGTGAAACATATATGGCTTTGTTAGCAAAAAAGCACACCAACCCCTTCTTCAACGGCCTCCTCTGGAAAATAAGACAATGGTCCCCTTAAAGGAGGTTTATATCCACAGTAATTTTGTGTATTAAACTACGAAAAATTGCTGCCTAAGACAGAAGACAACAGGCTGCTTAATATGCATAACTTTAAAGGCAGGCTTGAAAGTGATAACAAAGATCTGTAAAACCAACTTCTGACATACAATATGTGTGCGCCGAGTCAGATTATGGTTTTCAATAGTTGAGAAAAAGATGGAAAATAACCAATTAATGAACCCTTTCGTAGAACAGTTACACGTGAAAATGCAAACTGTAACCTGGATCATATAAAACCCTGCTGACAATATATAAGGATCACATGGAACCTGAAAACTATAACTTGCAACCTTTTATGCTTTGCTGACACAAAGTTAACCCATTTGAGTCATGTATCTATGGATATGAGCAGTGTATACTTGAAAGCCATCTATAATAATGGCATGAAAACACAATGCTCTTGAACAATAAGTCAATTTGAATCATACTGTGAACATCAAAGACAGAGCAAAAGTCTAGAATCCAGCAATCTGATTGGCTGAAATTTAAGTCTGACTTAATTTCAAACAATCAAAAAACTTAAAAAAGTCCAGACTTAAAATGTTTGACATGTTGCTGAAAATGAGACCTTAAATGAGAAATCAGAAAGAATTTAAATGTTAACAGAGATAATTAGCAAGCCTAATTAGTATATGAACTACTCCAAAATCAAGCATATCATCAGGGAGAGAGAGTCTACACAGTCATACAGTGATGCATGTCCACATGCAAAGTTCTGAAACTGACTATAGAGAAATATACTTGGAAAGTAGCCTCTTCGAGGTCGTCTGGGCAGGGTCAGAACTGGAAGAAATCACCAGAATAAAAAAATATAAACCAAAAACAAACTAAAAATCAGAATTAATGTAAACAGCTGGTGTTACTCCCACTGCCCTCTATGTACAAATGATCTGAGAATGAAAGTCACAAATTATTTCACAATAAATTAACATAATTACATCTACACAAAAAAATAATATGTGACCTCCACCACATCTGAGAGTATAACAAGAATATGTTGAGATTGTCCAGACCACACACACACACACACATGAAATCTATTATACAAGTACATGTAAATATAAGAATCTTTCGCTGACAGATCCATTTCAAGATAGAGCAATTTATTTCCCTAATAATAAATTCACATACCAAAATTTATCACATAGTATGAAAAAATTCTACAAAAAGTGAATCTTTTAAAGTTAAAGTTGTAGAAATCATAAATAACTATACAGGTCTATTCTAGGATACACAAATGCAGGATCCACCCTGATTTATAAAACACTAGACCTAGAAACAACTGACTGCATTAAAAATAGTGCACAATTTTGTAACACTGTCAAAATCTCTACCTTAATGTAGTCATTAAATTTCTCATATATTTAATTTTCTTTTTCAAATGGAGAGATGAATCCCCACCTTTTTTAGTTCTAAAATAGACCTTGAGGAGAACATAATCCATAGTTAAATGCCACATTCAAATGGTTATTTTATTGAAAGCATTATTATCATGACTGTTGTTGTTATTACGTGTGAATATAAAGCAGAACTGTACATATAACATATGGATAACAAACAACCTCGCATTTGGATTTCAGGTAAAGGAATCAAACCAGAGTGAAAACAACAAAAGCATCTGGCTGACGGCAAAGGACAGAATGAATCAAATCTATAATGGGATGTTATATACATCTGTATCTATTGATAGAAGAGTCTGGTCCAAAAGAAAAGCAGTGCAGTGAGTCTGGGAACTAAAGTTTTGGCACTGTAAAACAAATACAAGTAGGTGAAAACGCCTGAAAGGAAGTGAATTTCAACCATACATGAGCTATGCTATTCTGAATTATTTTGTTTTTTCTCAGTTTTAATACTGCAAATGGCATCTTCTGGAAAAAATAGCATATTAAATTTCACATCCTATGTAAACTCTATATAAGAGAGTTCAAATCCTTTGTTAAATTTTGTAGACTCTTTGAGTCAAAAATCAATTTAGAAATAGGTTAGCAAAATATTTGAAGCAATTCTTTATTTTCTTGTCGAAACAAAATTTTCCATAACTTTACTCCTCTATGTCGCCGAGAGTAGATGTGAACTTGCAATGATTCATTGACAGTTATTGCCTTCACTTTCTTATTGAAAACTTGTCCTTTACATCAATTCTGATAAAGTGTAATATTAATTGCAGCATCTTTTATTCTGAGAAAGTGTAATATTAATTAAGACTTTCATTATGATAAAATGTAACATTAACTGAGACTTCTATTCTGATAAAAAGTAATATTAATTGAGACAACTTCTATTCTGATGAAGTGTAATATTAATTGAGACAACTTCTATTCTAATGAAGTGTAATATTAATTGAGACAACTTCTATTCTGATAATGTGTAATATTAATAGAGACAACTTCTATTCTGATAAAGTGTAATATTAACTGAGACAACTTCTATTCTGAGAAAGAGTAATATTAATTGAAACTTTCATTATGATAAAATGTAACATTAACTGAGACTTCTATTCTGATAAAAAGTAATATTAATTGAGACAACTTCTATTCTGATGAAGTGTAATATTAATTGAGACAACTTCTATTCTAATGAAGTGTAATATTAATTGAGACAACCTCTATTCTGATAAGTGTAATATTAATAGAGACAACTTCTATTCTGATAAAGTGTAACATTAACAGAGATAATTTCTATTCTGAGAAAGTGTAATATAAATTGAGACTTTCATCATGATAAAATGTAACATTAACTGAGACTTCTATTCTGATAAAGTAATATTAATTGAGCCAACTTCTATTCTGATGAAGTGTAATATTAATTGAGACAACTTCTATTCTGATGAAGTGTAACATTAATAGAGACAACTTCTATTCTGAGAAAGTGTAATATAAATTGAGACTTTCATTATGATAAAATGTAACATTAACTGAGACTTCTATTCTGATAAAGTAATATTAATTGAGACAATTTCTGTTCTGATGAAGTGTAATATTAATTGAGACAACTTCTATTCTGATAAAGAGTAACATTAATAGAGACAATTTCTATTCTGAGAAAGTGTAATATAAATTGACTTTCATTATGAAAAAATGTAACATTAACTGAGACTTCTATTCTGATAAAGTAATATTAATTGAGACAACTTCTATTCTGATGAAGTGTAATATTAATTGAGATAATTTCTATTCTGATGAAGTTTAACATTAATAGAGACAACTTCTATTCTGAGAAAGTGTAATATAAATTGAGACTTTCATCATGATAAAATGTAACATTAACTGAGACTTCTATTCTGATAAAGTAATATTAATTGAGACAACTTCTAGTCTGATAAAGTGTGATATCAATTGCAGCATCTTCTACTCTGAGAAAGTGTAATATTAATTGAGACTTTTATTATGATAAAATGTAACATTAACTGAGACTTCTACTCTGATAAAAAGTAATATAAATTGAGACAACTTCTATTCTGATAAAGTGTGATATTAATTGCAGCATCTTCTAGTGTAATATTCGTTGAGACAATCTTATGCCTAAAAGTTTGTCTTTTCCTGATTAAATCTGAAAAATGCAAAGTCATAATTCCCCTTATGATCAGTTCATCTAAGTGTATTAGTTGGTAAAATAATTTAAGACCTTTTTTGGGGCAAGAAAGATTTAATGTATTTGGTAGAATAAAGTTACATTCTATTCTTGATAATGTGAACGTGAGATTATCAAAAAAGTTGATGTCTTTTAAGCTAATGGGAATCATTCACTGCTTTTAGCACTGAAACATGAAGCCAGAAACAAGGGAAAGATAACTTCAGCACCAGCCTCAAAGACTAAAGGCAAACAAGATTCTATAATCAACACTTTTTACACCTATTTTTCATCTATTAATAGGCATATTATTTTTAATCCATTTCTCTGGTGGGGGAGGGGGTTTTAAGACAGTGTGCCTTTTAAGGCAAGGGATCAAAAGCCAGAAATGCATTTTTGAAACATGAATGACCCACCACAATGCCTCCCAAAACTGACCTAAAGGCAAATTTAACTGGACAAAGGAATGGATGTATTGACAATGATAACACTATATACTCCTAACATGGCCAAGGTGGGTACAACAAATTCAGCTTGTTTGGTCTTCCTCTTGAGATATTTCAAATCCAAAATCTTAAAATTTTCATGATGATAATTACAGTAAGACTTCAGTCTAAATAATGAAACTTTAAGATAGGACTTCAGGTTATCAGATTCCTTTTTTTGAAAAAATCATTGTATCAAACAGGATACAAACATTCTACATGGAATAAGTAACAGAAGCATCTTGTCTGCCTTTAATTTCTGTAAGCAGGAGAGGATGTTTACGAGATGTAATCCAGATTAACTACCATCAAGATTGGCCATCAATCTTTTCCTGCTCACTGGAATATAAAATGATGCAAAAAAATATAGGGACACATGTAGAATTCATTCACAAGGAATCACTATAGAGAATATGATATAATCTGGCCAGACTCTTTCATCTGCATGCTGCAAGGTACAAGTTTATGTAGCATCACATTTGAGAGAGAGAGAGAGAGAGAGAGTGTGTGTGTGTGTGTGTGTGTGTGTGATTTGGATTTTTAACATAGCTTTAACAATTTTTCAGTCATATCGCTATGATGTCTGCAGTGTGGCAGTTTATAGTGATGTCTAGCACTGGGGCATCATGCTGCAGACATGTAGCATCATGTCCCACCCAGTCACATTATACTGACACCAGGCCGACCAGTCCTAATACTAACCTCTTAATGCTGAGCGCCAAGCGAGGCAGCTGTTAGTACCATTTTTGTAAGTCTTTGGTATGACTTGGCCGGGGATTGAACCCACGACCTCCCGCATCCGAGGCGGACGCTCTAAACACTAGGCCACTGGAGTGGTTGAGAGAGAGAGAGAGAGAGAGAGAGAGAGGGAGGGAGGGGAGATAAATGTGTTATCACATTTTCAGGCTCAATAAACCTAGATCACCATTAGGCTGATAACAGCAGTTGATACATATAATTCTGTTCCTTATATATATAATAATTTATTCAAGCATACAAATAAAAGATGGAAGTACAGGAATCATATATTCTGACACAAATGACCACAAATAACACATTGTGATGTGGAAGGAAGTAAAATATATGAAAACTTGAATCACAATGCTTAGAGCCTCTTGAAAATAGCTCTAAAAAACAAAAATGTCAACATGAAGTAAATAACTGAAACAGAGATGATATATTGAACAAAATATACAATAATTAATAAATTAAAACAGTGAAGTGAGTGTGTTAGCAATCTAAAAAGTTCATCCAAGTGTAAAATCATGCTGAACAGAATATGATAATGATGCATAGTGACAAGTCTTTTACATGAAAACTGAGCTACATGCCTTTGCATATGAATTGTAATACAGTTACAAGTCTTTTCATGTCACATTATTGCAAACATATGAGTGTCACAAACCTAGCCTGCAATTATCTGTGCATGTCATGTAGCTACATGGCTTTGCATGTCACATAGCTACATGACTTTGCATGTCACACAGCTACATGACTTAGCATGACACATACTGTACACCTATAAGCGTGCATGTAATAGAGCTACAATCTTCCCATGCCACAAAGCTATAAATCCTAGTATGTCACATAGCTAACAGTCTGTGCATGTCACACAACTGCAGGTCTATGCATGTAATAGAAATAGAGCTACAATCTTCTCATGCTACAAAGCTATAAATCCTAGTATGTCACATAGCTAACTTTCTGTGCATGTCACACAACTACAGGTCTATACATGTAATAGGGCTACAATCTTCCCATGCTACAAAGCTATAAATCCTAGTATGTCACATAGCTAACAGTCTGTGCATGTCACACAACTACAGGTCTATGCATCTCCGAGTTATGTGTCTATGCATGACATTACTACAAGTCTGTGCATTTCACATATCAACAAGTCTGCATTTCACATAGCTACAAGTCTGTGCATGTCACACAGCTATAGGTCTGTGCATGACAAACAACTACAGGTCTGTGCATGTCACACAGCTACAGGTCTGTGCATTTCACGTTGCTAAAAGTATTTATATGTTAAATAACTATTGGGCATGTCACATGACTGATGACCACATTCCACAAAGCTACTTGTATTTAAATGACACATAGCTGTGTGACTTTGCTCACTGCAACTACATGTCCTTGCATTTAATTTGTCCCATAGTTTCAACAATTTGTGCATCACTTTGATAATTAGTCTTCTGTAAGTAACAGCTGCAAATATTTTAATCTAACATGGGTACATTTCTTTTTATATCACATAGAAAGTATTTTCATTTCTAACTGCTTTGAGTCTATATGAGAAAAGTATTATTTAAATAATTTATACAAAAATGAATTATTGTGTTAAATGAGTGAATATAAGTACATGTTTTGGAACACAAAGATATCTAAGTCTGCTTATTTTTTATGCAGAATATTGCTAGTTTGAAAGCAGTTTTATTCAAAGATGTGGCTATTTCAAATGAGATGAGGCTAAGGTGCGAAGGTGCATTTTTCTTATGAGATATAATTAATGCAAGTTGCCCAACAGCCCCACTAAACCTAATATAAAAGCAAGCCATTGTATGAAACAGAAAAGTAAAAACAAGAGGCCTAAGTGAGTCTAAGATTGCTCACCTGGCTGACATCAGCCTAGAAGCCAACTCAAGAGCACTTGGCCAAGAAACAGGGTCAGTAGGATGCGCTCTGCAGAAATCTCTTATAATACTGTTGAATGCATATACTATGATAATATCTTTTTCAAGGTTTCCCTTTCTTTGTATCTTCAAACATATATTGTGGCATATCAACATCATTGTCCAATACTGAAAGGCCTTTATGCCAAGATGCCATCCTTCAAAGTTAGTCAAATTCTTTTATGCATTTATTTGTGATAAAGTTGCTGAAATTTTTTTTTTTATTGTTAGCAACATGGTCATATTTGATGGTAGATCAGCAACATTTGTGAAACTTGAAAGTCCTTCATGACAGGATGTTTTTTTTATCTAATCTTGTAAAATCCTGCTGAGTTTTTTTTGAGAAGTTTTTCAAACATTTTATTTTAAACCAGTGACAATATTTTACAGCAGATCAAAATCATTTGTACAATACTGAAAGACCTCTCCACACAAGGATGGTTTACTTAATTTGGTCAGATCTTGTTAATGGGTTTTGAGAAAAGTTATTTAAAGGATTTTCTATTTTTAGTAATGGCAGTCATATTGGAAGTCCTAACATTAACCTATTAATGCTGAGCACCTAGTGAGGCAGCTGTTAGTACCATTTTCATAAGTTATAACCCACAACCTCCCGCATCTGAGGTGGATGCTCTAACCACTGTGGTTTAAAGGTTTTTCTATTTTTAGCAATGCTAGCTGTATTTGAAAACAGATTGGCATAATTTTAAAAAATATTTTGAATCTGTTACCAGAATGCTCTCTGCCAATGCTTACTATGCTTTATGGCCAGGCGAGCATAAAAAAATGAAAGAAAATTCCTGACTTTTCTTCACTTGTGTACTTTGAATGATAATGTAATGTAGATTTAAATTTCTTTCAATTCTCATTTTAACAAGGTTCCTTTTAAGGGACAGATACTTGACAGGACCCCCAAACATTATATTAATCCGACATTTCCATTTTCACTGATGTGCAGAAAGCCATCTCTGGCATTCTTGAGAAGCTCCAGGTAAAGTAGCAAAAAAATTCTTATATGTTTGAATTGACATGTTCACAAGATAAGTGTAGTACACAAATGATGATCAGCATATTTGCACCATTTTCATTCAGGACCAACTAGTATTTAACTAGAATCCTGTGTTTGAAAATACATGGCTAAAGGGTGGAGGTCTTGATAGTTTCCTGATTATGGCTATTGGGCCAAGTCCCAAACATTGGGGACAGATTTTGAAGTCCATATTAGCTGCATGTATAAATACATCTTTTCGTGCCCAGTAAATGTACATAAGGTTATATGGTGTGGTGCTCAACAGTTACTTCGTTATGACTCACAAACTAAGTACCTAGGAGTTCGTGGAAACATTATCCAGGGCATGACTGAGGGGTCTCAGTTTGTCATGAATGGACACTTGGATTGCTAATTCTCAAAGATGTCAGACAAACAACTCTGGACTTATCTGAAATTTATGTAAAATCATTCATACTCTCATAGCATCATTTACAGGTTTGAGATCATAATTCCAAAGGTAATTGCATGATCTACACTCACAGGAATATCACTGATCCAAGTTTCATTTGTCTAGCTTAACTGATAAGAGTTCAAGGACATTACACACACATTAACATATGTATGAACTGAAAGACTGTATCACGATATCCCCACAATTCTGTGAAAGTATGAAAATAACAACTGTTTTGGTCAAGTTCCATGTTAATGCATTCAAGGCAGAATACAGATAACAAGATTTTTAAGATGGCTCCCATAATGGTGGTCAAATTAATACCGATTTCATTCAGTATGAACTACATATTGTAAGATGCATTTAAGCTGCAATTCCACGATGATACAACCATCCATTCGAAATTAGTAGCAAAAACATGATTTTTAATCTGACCATCATGGTGTCCATGGTGTCAGTTAAACATCTTTTTTAATTTAGGACCATCCACATCTTGCAACAAGTATTACTGTGAAAATCCTGTGCTGATATGACTATCTTCTCAGGAGGAGTAGTGATAACAAGGATTTTCAACAGTGGTAGCTATATTGGATGTTAGATCACCACCTACATACAGCAGGGAATACTTGAGTTAAGGCCCCATGTTAGTATGACTGTATGAAGAAGTAATAAAAAGATTTCAAGAAGGCAGTCATGGCAGTCATGTTCAAAAAGATCAGCTCATTGATCATATAGGGCCAACTATGTCTCAAATGAAAAGCTTCAGTGAAAAGAGAATATATCCATACTACTATCTGTCCAAGAGAATATATCCATACTACCATCTGTCCAAGAGAATATATCCATACTACCATCTGTCCAAGAAAAGTAGCCTTAAAAAGATTTTCAAGATGATGACCACAGCACCATGTTGCATTGATTTGGTGTTTTACTGCACAGCAACACAAGCAGGTTATTCTGTGCAGAAGAAATTGGAGTAAAGTGCCTTGCAAATGGACATGCCATGGTTGCTGACCTGGGTTGATCAGATTCTAGTATTCAAACTGAATGCTTTTTGGGTGCGAGTCTGGCATGATACCTGATGAATCCTGTTGCAAGTCAGATTAGCACTATTTTCACTGCGGACCAACTAGATACTGTACAAGTATTTTAATGAAAACCCATACAAGTATGTATGTGTTCAGAAGGAGTCACAATAACAAAATGACCACAATGGTATGGCCATGTTTGAAGTCAGAGTGCCACCTTTTTAATTTAGGACAAGCTACATATTGCAAGAAATTTTTAATAAAACCCAATGTCAGTCTGGTCATCCACTTGAGGAACGACTATAAGAAGATCAAAGCAAAACAAAATATAGTTTTAAGATAGCAGCCATAATGGATGTCCAAGAGGCACCATTTCAATTTAGGACCAATTAAAAATTTGGAGGAAACGGTGAAAAGTTTCATGACTTCATCACGCTAGGAGGAGTTAAAATAACAAATAACTGCTAACAGATATTGGATGCAGGACCATTGCATAAGCTCTTCTGGTCACTGATTAGTTATTATTCTGGTCATTGACTAGTAGAACTATCAACTGGAATCGTTATTATTTTGGTCTGTGACTAGTAGAGTTATAAACTGGAATCATTATTATTTTGGTCTTTGATTAGTAGAGTTATAAACAGGTATCATTATTATTTTGGTCTTTGGTCTTAAATTAGAATATATGACAGAATTATAAATTGGAATCTTTATTATTCTTGCCCTTGACTAGTAGAGCTGTAAGTTGGAATCTCTGACTAGTAGAGCTATTAAATGGAATCTTTATTATCTTGGTCATTGACTAGTAGAGTTGTAATTGGAATCTAGACTATTTTGGTCTTTGACTACCCAAGCTATAAATTGGAATCACTGACTAGTAGTTATAAACTGGAATCTTTGACTAGTCGAGCTATAAATTGGAAAATTTATTATTTGGGGCTTTGACTAGTATAGCTATAAATTGGAATCGTTATTATTTGGGTCTTTGCTTAGTACAGCTATAAATTGGAATCTTTATTTTGGGTCTTTGACTAGTATAGATATAAACTGGAATCTTTATTATTTGGGTCTTTGACTAGTATAGATATAAATTGGAATCGTTATTATTTGGGTCTTTGACTAGTATAGATATAAATTGGAATATTTATTATTTGGGTCTTTGGCTAGTATAGATATAAATTGGAATATTTATTATTTGGGTCTTTGACTAGTATAGATATAAACTGGAATATTTATTATTTGGGTCTTTGACTAGTATAGATATAAATTGGAATCTTTATCATTCTGATCTTTGACCACCAGAACTATATACTGGAATTTTTGATTAGTAGAGTTATAAATTGGAATATTTATTATTTTAGTCTTTAATTACTAGAACTATAATTTGGAATCTTCATTATTCAGATTTCAATGGAAAGCATTTTTTAAAAACTAATCCAACAGTTAGTACAACCATGTGCACATTAAGATCATTCAAGCTTTTAACTCATTAAACCCTGGCAACCCGTTTAAGCATCAGGAAGTAGTACCCTACTTTTGAGCTTAGTAGCATCAAGGTCATTTAAGACACACTAAAGTGGGTGGTATTACAGAAAAGTAGATAGATGTAGCTCCACAATGGTACCAAATAATCTGGACTTTCAAGTTGCATTACAAAATACAGAGGGAAAAACATATTTTTTGAGACATAATTTTTTTTACACCCAAAAAGTGGGATAATATGGGAATTTGGCATAAAAAGGGGCCAAAAACATGAAAATGATGGGTCCAATCAGCAAAAAAAATTTCAACTTTTACCCTTCTGCACATGCGTGAGCAAACTAGCCAATGAAAATCAATGTTTCTAACACAACTAGTTTGCAGGCTAAACTGAAATCTCTTGCAAGCCAATTTATTTGGATGTATTTAAGAAGTAGCCAGCAAAATGTGTTTCCTACTTGCATTTCAGGCAAAAATGACAAAAATCTCCAGGGTTACTGAGTTAACAATGCACTGTTTAGTGTAGTGATATGAAATTAAAATACTAATGCCATGCAATGTTTAGTGTAGCGATATGAAGTTAAAAGACTAATGCAAATTTTTTCCATGCTTTAAAACCAAAAATATCAATGCTAATTTGGACTCAATTTTTGAAATCATTAACCTCAATTTCCCTCAAGAAACAAAAAAGAATGATTAATTTTTTTTTCTTCAAAAATGTCCATAGCATGTATTAATTCTATTAGTCATGTGTAAGTTGCGTGTGCATCACATTTTTGCTATGCATGCTTAAACAGCATGAAGAAGACAAGAAAAACACAAAGTGGACATACATGCACCGCCCTTGCCCCCACTGGAACGCAGGGTGTTAACGGCACGAGTGAACATATTACGTCGCAAGGTGTTGGGAGTAGCTTCGGCAACACCAACATCTCGAGTATCAGCTGAGTAACAGGTAAGAAAATTACAAGTTACATTCCATAAAAAAAATTATAAAAAAACTATAACAAAAATGAACATTGAAACATAATCTTACACCTTGACAATACAACAATGAAATTCCATGCACCATTATCTCAATGCTCTTCAAACAGTTTAAATACAGTGAATTCGTCTTTATCATTTGGTATGAATTGTTGTCAATATTATGGTTGCTAAAAAACACGAATATTAAGACCCATTTTACAATGATTACCAACTGAAATCTGAATTTTTGGAAAAATGTGAAAATTTATACCCACAAAAATAAACAAATTCACTGTATCATTAATTGATGAAAAATATTGTCTAGGAAAACTATTTACACCTGCTTAATAAAATTTGAGCAAATCTGAATATTAAAACAGAACACTGAACTGACAATTGAACAAAACCTTAACAAACTAACTTTGACAAGTCATTTTGCAGTTACCTTTTCTTGGTTGACATTGACAATAAACTAATATTTGTTTTACCTAAATTCTGCAGATTGTCAGATCATTTTGTCATCTGTTTTTCATTACGAAATATTAAGAATCCCAAAATAATTAGGCATGATCTGTGCTCAAGATAAAAATGTTCAGATTGACACTCATGTAAAGCATACAAAATCTTCACTGCTTTATCTGACCTAGCACACAAAGTAGATGAAAGTGAACAACACTGATGTAAATGAAAGTGAACCCTGACATGGATGAAAGTGAACAACACCAATGTATATTAAAGTGAACAACACCAATGTAGATGAAAGTGAACAAGACCGATATAGATGAAAGTGAACAACACTGATGTAGGTGAAAGTGAACACTGATGTAAATGAAAGTGAACAACAATGATGTTGATGAAAGTGAACAACACTGATGTAGATGAAAGCAAACAACACCAATGTAGATGAAAGTGAACACCAATGTAGACAAAAGTGAACAAGACTGATGTAGATGAAAGTGAACAGCACTGCATACCAATGTAGATGAAAGTGAACAACACTGAGTAGCAATGTAAATGAAAGTGAACAACACCGATGTAGATGAAAGTGAACACCAATGTAGATGAAAGTGAACAACATTGATGTAAAGCAGAAGCAATCTATACTGCTTTTGTTTTTGACCTAGATCACAAAGTAGCAATATAGATGAAAGTGAACAACACTGATGTAGATGAAAGTGAACAACACTGAGTACCAATGTTGATGAAAATGAACAACATTGAGTAGCAATGTAGACAAAAGTGAACAACACTGACATAAAGCAGAAGCAATCTACATTGCTTTGTTTTTGAACTTGATCACAAAGTATCAATGTAGATGAAAGTGAACACTAATGTAAAGCAGAAGAAATCTTCACTGCTTTGTTTTACCTTTAATGCAAAGTAGCAATGTGGATGAAAGTGAATGAAACTGATGTAAAGCAGAGGAAATCTTCACTGCTTTGTTTTCAACCTTGAACATTAAGTAGCAAGGCAGCCATAGAGTCCCTAACTTTTTCTGTCTTATATTTGTAGCATAATGCGCATGCAGATCAGGGTCCATGTTGTTTGTTCTGATTACTCCGAATAATCTGCACAGACCCAGATCTCTGGTGTATTATGCGACAGCAGATCTGGGTCTGTGCAGTTTGCATTTGGACTTGACTTACAAGTGAGTACACACGGTAATACATCTCTCCCTCGATAACTCATGCACATTGGGGTCCAAAAACACAGACCGCACTATAAGCGATGGCGCAAGTTACCGAGGGACCTCCAAAAAACCCACTAGACATCCAGAAAACCGCGTGGTTGGGGTTGGGGGGATGGGGAACTGGGCTGTTTAATGGCTGAATCCTCGTTTTATAATCGAGTCGAGAAAAACCATCAATAAAGTGCTTTTTCTGATGAAGTTGTTCGTTATTATTTTCAAAATGTCCAACATCTGAAAGATTGATAACATGATTGCAACTAGTTTCAACAACCATACACAGTATGTGAAAACATTCGTGTATTACGTCACGGCTTATTGTTTTGTTGATTAGTCTGGTTCCCGGAGTGTTGTATAGTAGTATTTCATGAAACTAGGAGTCTATGAAGCAGGTAACCAGACTAACTGTTGATACACTACCAAAGAAGATTCCTTTTTATCAAAAACATGTAACATTTATTTCGTCAGAAAATCGTCTACATCGTAACTCAATTTTTGCATTTTTCAATTAGTAAAATATTCATGCCGTGATTTCATTGCAAAAGTAATAGTGAAACTTCTTATCATGCTTGAGGATATCCCCATGTGCAAATTCAAGAATTCTCTGAAACTCGTTTTTCCCACAACAGTCCGTATCTGTGAAACAAAGCTCATTATTTTACGAAGTACTCATTTCGCTTGGCTGCCTTGCTATCTTTAATCACATTTATGATTGAGCAGGTAATTTTTAAGGTAGTTTAATTAGATATGTACACAATAAATTGTATCACAGTGTTCAACTGATCAAATGAAATGAGTTACCCAACATACGACCCGGTGCCGCTGGTTCTTAAGCATGTAGGATTTGATTACCTTTTTATTTTTTTTTCAATTCCACCTGCTTTATTTGATTCAGAAGACGTAATTACTGTGATAATAGAAAAGGAGGCCCTCTTTTTATTTAGTGCAACAGTACAACAGATGCTTCCGCTCGTTCGATATCAAAACATGGTGGGTACTTAATTAGGTTCTCAGCGAAATGCTCGCAGACATAGCTGTTACAGTAGATTGACACATTTTATGTTTAATTACAAGAGGACACATTGCATTTATGATGATTACTCTTAAAAGGAACTAAAAGATAGAACTAGAACACAAATTTCAATTGATAAAAAAATTTATTTAATTGGTATTTATTTATTAAAGTACTGCCTCCACTTGGCGTAAGTGACATTTTCACTGATCGAAATATCCTTGAATATTGTTAACTGTGGTTTACTAAGAATGTCGTTTGAAAAAAAAATGTAACAAATTATATGACTTCTTATTAAAAGTTGTAATTTCATAATGTTGATTAAATTTCCAGGTCCCATCTACTGTTTTTGACGATAAAACGAGTGGTATATCAAGTTTCCATTACCAATTTCGATCGCGATTTTCTTCAAGTTCAACCAATAGGGATCAATTTTTTGGTATTTCTGGTTTAACAATTCAGATCCACGCCTGACCCCGCATTATAAGTGGGTTTGCGAGTTATCAGGGCGCGAGTTATTGAGGGAGTGGTGTACTATGTTTCGTAGTTTTTTCTTTCAACCCATATTCATATATATTTTACTGACCAGTCAAAGTACCGGTACACTGGTTTAATTTGGCCACAAATTCCATAGCAGTACCACATTATACAGAGTATTACACAATAATGAGGGTGGTATAATTAGAGTGCAGTATCAGTAATATTTAATGTTATAAAGTTTGATAAATTCATGTCACATACTCCAAACAAGAGTCCTCAAATGGACTGACGCTCTGTTGTCCAAACATGTTTATTCCAGGTATTCAAGATGAGAACTATTACTTTATTTTAACTGCTGAGTGTTTAAACCATCTCAAGTTAATTTTTTAGTAACTAGATTTTTAAATCAGCTGCTGTGGCAGCCATACTGGATGTTAAAATCTGCACAATTTTCAGTGGGACGAGCTAGACACCATTAGAATAAACTAGACATTATGAAACTATAGGTGTAAACCCCATGCCAAAATTGTTATCCTTTCAGGAGAATTTGTGACAAGATTTTCAATGTTTTCATTGTGGTAGTCATACTGTAAGTCTGTGGGGCATCATTTTCATTTCAGACCAACTAGGTATCGTAAGACGTCTTTTGGTGAGAACCCTATGCTGGTATAACCACCAATTTTTTTTTTGGTGGGGTAGCAATAAGATTTTCAAGATGACCATGATGGAGGCAAGTACTTTATGTTGGATTAACATCATTTTCATTGTGAACCAACTAGATACCATATGAAGTCTCCCGGTGTCAGCATAACTTGCAATTCATGATACTAGTCATAACATTTTCTGAACATCAGATCAGCTCTTTTCATTCTGAACTAACCAGATATCGTAACAAGTCTTTTGGCAAAAACTCCATGTTGATATGACCATCTATTCAGAAGGGGAAGTGATAACAAAATTTGAAAGATGGCTGTTGTGGTGGTCATATGGGATGTCCAAGTAGCACCATTTTCATTTAGGACCAACTAGACCTTGGGATGAATGTGTGTGGAAGGCTTCATGACAATTCTCCATGTAGTTTTGAAGGAGTAGAAACAACAAACTTGTCCTAATGGGCAGACAGACATTAGACAACAGAAAAGATCCCATCCATAAGGTCGTCCTGTCTATAACCAGTAGAGCTAAAATTGGTCTTTCAAGCTAATCTTACAAGGTAACTGCAATCTGACACACAAAAACACTAAAGTAATAGAAAATTTTTGGATATAGAAATTATCTAACCTTTTGTCCCTGTTGCAAAGAATTTAAAGACAGTAGTAAAATATAAAATAGTCATTTTTGAGGATAGTCTTGTTACATCTGGATGAATTTTTGTGAATCACCAAAAATGTGTTATCCATGTTAAAATTAGCAAGTCTATTTATTTCCTTCATGGAATGAAAATCAGATGACTCTGCTTACAAAGACCTGTGCTTTTTTTAATTACAATATTCCTAATTTGACACAGCATTTTATTTTAGATACCCCACCCGACCATCCCCCATCCCTGAACAGTGACACAGGTATTTATATGAAAAACATTACATGCATTCATGTCTCCATGACAACACACAAAATATTTTGTCCAAGATACTTGATCATGTCAATAAAGCTGACATTTAGGTGCATTTGATCTCCCAGAAACCCTTAAAGAGGTAGCCAAAATTAATACCAACTCTGTTGCACATAGCTTCCAAATGAACAATTAACAAGCTTAGCATGTTTTTACCCAGCATTATATTGGGGATAGAATTAAAGAGAAATGGATATGTATAGATGAAGCATGGGGATAATAACAAGAACTATAAAAAATAAGGTGTTTTGCCTGCAAACTGGCTTATGATGTAACTTGACTGTATTTGACAATGCACAGGACATAAACACAAGACTTGAACACAAGACATATGCACAGGACTTAAACACAAGACATTAAAACAAGGCATAAGCACCAGACTTAAATACAAGACATAAGCACAAGACATAAACACATGGCTTAAACAGTTCTTAAACAGACATAAACACAAGACGTATGCACAAGGCTTAAACACAAGACTTAAAGACTTTAGCACAAGACATAAACACAAGACATAACCTTAAGACATAAACACATGAGTTAAACAATTGACTTAAACACTATACTTAAACACACTATCTGAACACAGCTCATGTCACCACCATTGCCATAAAAATGATACCTGTATCTGGTTATTTGCACATGTAGGTGAGACAAAAATACTGAAATGGTTCTAACGCTCAGTATGAACGTCAAGTGAACTCAAAATAAATTTTATGTTAAGCATATAGATAAAGTGGAAATAGTGCAAACCAATGCTTTATGCACTCAAACATATCCCGACACAGGCTGACAACAGGAAATTTGTCCACAATACTGATACAGTATTGTCTGTTTCAGACTAATTGTTACACAATGCTGGTACAGTATTGTCTGTTTCAGACTGTGAAAATGCTGGTACAGTATTGTCTGTTTTGGACTAATTGTGACCCAATGCTGGTACAGTACTGTCTGTTTCATACTAATTGTGACAATGCTGATACAGTATTGTCTGTTGCAGACTAAATGACACAATGCTGGTACAGACAATAGTCTGTTTCAGACTAATTGACACAATGCTGGTACAGACAATAGTCTGTTTCAGACTAATTGTGACAGATTACTGGCCTTTTATATAATACTGGTCTTTGACAATATACCACTTAATTTTTAGTATCAATGTTTATAATTTATTAAAATAACGATTTTTATTAATATTATAATTAATTCCATGCCCTATTATCTTCAGAAGGCTTAACATGTTCTTAACAAGATTTAGAGTCCGTAATAATTTTATACAGTATTTGATCATACTGTGAATGGGAGACTATTAACAGCACTTCAATATTTGACTGCATTTGACACTGGTTGTTTGCACCATATTTAAGTTTGCTTTAAAACACTAAGGCATTCAAGATTCATTCATCTGATCTAATCTTTCTAATGATTTGCTGATTGTCTCTGATCCATGCATGTGCTTTTCAAATGAAAATATACCATAGCATATTGTCTGGATTTTTAGGTACACTTTTTATCATTTTGGTGGGTTTATGAATAATTAGTGGTTAAAAGATGTTTATAATAATTTTGCAACTAATTATTAATTATAAAGGATATATAATGATATAAGACTAAAAAGTTCTATGTACAAACATCGGAGGCCCCATAAAGTATGATTGACTGGACTTCAATCTGTAAAAATGTTTAGTATAGTAAAAATTACAGACAATATCAAGGTAATGACAGTGCATGAATATCTACAGCACATCAAAAATATACTTACATCCAGATTTTGTCTTGAAACTTGCTTTTGCAGCACTTGTAGTTGATTTTGCACTGAAAGGAGGAAAGGATCTTGGAATGTCATATAGATGATAAAAGCACAAACAGAATCATATTAGATGAAAATAAAAGATGTCATAACATCTACACATCATAGAAACACATATGAAAAGACCACACATCATAGAAACACATATAAAAAGACCACACATCATAGAAACACGTATAAAAAGACCACACATCATAGAAACACATATAAAAAGACCACACATCATGGAAATGCATATAAAAAGACCACACATCATAGAAACATATAAAAAGACCACACATCATAGAAACACATATAAAAAGACCACACATCATAGAAACACATATAAAAAGACCACAGAAACACATATAAAAAGACCACACATCAGTGAAAAGCAAATAAAAAGACCACACATCATAGAAGCACATATGAAAAGACTACACAGCATAGAAACACATATAAAAAGATCACATATCATAGAAACGCATATAAAAAGACCACACATCATAGAAACATATAAAAAGACCACACATCATTGAAACACATATAAAAAGACCACACACAGAAACACATATAAAAAGACCACACATCAGTGAAAAGCATATAAAAAGACCACACATCATAGAAACACATATGAAAAGGCTACACGGCATAGAAACAAGACTACACATCATAGAAACACATATAACATGACTACACATCATAGAAACACATATAAAAAGACTATACAGCATAGAAACACACATAAAAAGACTATACAGCATAAAAACATATTTAAAAAAACACACATCATGGAAACAGATATAAAAAGACTACACATCATGATGACAGCTATAAAAGACTATAATGTAATGACTACATCTTGGGACACTATAAAAGTCTTAGGACACCCTTGATTATTTCAAAAGTAATTTTTTTAATAACCTATAAATGTTGGGAGACAGCAAATCTTTTATGTATTATATGTCTTGAGACACCTTCAAATTTTTTTCTACTTATTGATCTACGTAGTTATCGATCATAATGATGCAAAACATATGACTACATTTGTAGTTGTTAAGGGACCATCATCATGAATCATGGAAATGTTATAAGTCAATATAATTTGCTTTAAAAGTCAATAAATTTATTTAATCTTCCTCTGTTTTCTTATTATTTCTACCTAATTTAGATCTGTATAATTTGACTGGATGATGATAAGAATTGAGCATTAGTAGGTTGTTTTAAATTTTATCACAGTAACCTCTCCCTTTTGACTTGGAGTTTATTTTATTGTTTTATGCATTAGTACAACAGAATTTTGTATCAATGCACCAGTAAATACGTTTTAATTTTGCCTTGAAAGTGTAAATACTGAACTCTTTAAAATGTGATCCCAGTATGACAACAAATAATAGGGTTTGGTTCAACGCTCACATTTAGTGAGAATATTTAAATAAGTGTCACTCTATGTACACTGAAGATTCTATCATGCACTGAATGAAGTGCATCCTTGGATTCAAATCACAGGCACTACTGCACAAAGCTTAAATAATATCTTAAAAATACAATGATGAAGTTTTAGAAATACTGCTTCTAAAATAATTGTAATACAATAAAAACTAACTTGTAGTTTGCTTTGATGCATGCAACCTTAAATAAGTACCTGTTTACAGCTACAGTAAATTGTACTAATATTGTGGAGTAAAAGGCAATTACACATCCAAGTACTGGCATAGCCACCGGACAATATTTACCCAAGCCAGTTTTGGGTTTAAAAAATGAAATGGACTAGATTTCTGTCAGAACACAAAAGACAAATCCACCAATTATAAACTACAGAGATGCCAACACAACCAGCTTGCCAATGAATAGAAAATTATGATTTTGTTAAGGCAAAACACAAAACTAAAATAGACTGATGATGATCTTAGTCAATCAATATTCAGAATTTTAGCCTTTATTATGATTACCGGTATTCTTTCATGAACATGAGACAATTATGTGAATATATGCTGGTTATGTGCTTTATACAATTAAACATGTGTATCTTTCCATAAAGATTACGTCACTTTTGTAGGATCACTTTAATCACCGAAAAAGAGTAACTTGTGAGCATGCGGATCAAAATAAATGATACAGCTATATATGTCTAGCCAAAATGTAATCTGGAAGAACAATGAATAAAGCAGACTCTGCCTCTAAAATTTTTGGGGGGATAGACAAGGATATAAGTGACACTAAGCATGATTTGCACAGTGTAAGTACTGTGTATTATAGTACAGCCTGGTCTCCCAGGCAAACTCTTACCTGCCCATGAATTATGAAGTCTTTATCTACCTTTATTCAATTTCATGCTGGAGAAATCAGAAAACATGTACATGCAAAAGAAATCAAATTTGTTTATAACAATTTATTAATGTGGTTACTGAAGGGGCTGGTCACTGCCGTGTAACATATGTTGAACTTGCCAATTTTGTCTTGACATTTTTTGTATACAAGTTTTGGGACACTGAAAATGTCATGTTTTTTACATGCATATAAGTCTTTGGACATGAACAAAAATTATTTCTTCGTGTCCCAACAATTAAAGCCATTATGGTACACATCATGTAAACACATATAAAAAGATAACAAAATGACAGGAAGGATATGACTTTGAACCAGTCAGTTGATGACAACTAAAACTGAGCAGCTGAACTTATTCCACAATCCAGACTCAAGCTGTTTATCACATACTATCAGTTAAATGATGTTAATTTCAAATTCCAACAGAAAGCTATTCAAGCTTGTTCCAAGCCAGCTGTGAACCACTACTTAATTACCGGTATCCCTGTTGTGCAAAGCTTGTTTGACAATGGATGGGGGTGGTGGTGGGAAGCATGCCATCATAATGGTTAGGCCCTTCATGATTAGAAAAGGCATCAACAGTGTTGTAACTTCAAATGTTGGGGCCCCCTGCAAAAATTAAAAAATGGGCCACCTCCCCTCCCCCAATGTAAAACTTGAGATTCTGGGACCCTTCTTGAATGGGCTCCAGTGCAATGCAGGAGGCAGTAGTTATGTCAATGGACGTAACTATTTATCATCTAATCTGTGTGAAAAGGTTCATTATCAATTTAAAATATTTCTTTGATTAAGTGGTGAAATTTTCAATGGGACCACTCTAGTCACCGAAGGTTTAGTTCATCCGCCTTAGATGTGCGAGGTTGTGGGTGCAGCTGCCTTGCTTGGTGCTCAGCATTAAGAGGATAGTGTTAGGACTGGTCGTCTTGGTGTCAGGATAATGTGACTGGGTGGAACATGATGCCACTTGTCTGCAGCATGATGCCTCAGTGCTAGACATCACTCTAAACTGCCACACTGCAGACATCATAGCAATATGACTAAAATTGTTCAAGCTAGGTTAAAAATCTAAATCACACACACACATTTTCAATGGAAAAATAGTAGTCTAACTCAATTTCAGTCAATCGTCTATTCCTCTACTTGTCCTTACACTTGTTTATGTTCTGTGTTTCTAACTATACCCTTACCAACTGTTGTGCAAATTAAGAAAAATGTCATTAAAATACTAAGGAATCAGTTCATAATGCTGGTAAGAAATTTGTTGTTGTTGCAAGAATAAGAAAATTTACCTGAAAGGTGACCTTTTGAGCTGATCAGGAGCCTCGGGGACATTAAGTGAGTCTGCAGTGGCTCCTGCCATCATTAAGGAATCCAGACTGGACAGTGAGTCACTATATGATGTCACTGAGTCACCTGCCCGTGATACACCTCGTGACAGTTTAACCAGGGCACTGAAGTATTTCTCCTGTTCTAAGCTGACTGTAGTTTCACCACTTGATGTACCTAGAAAGAAATCACACCATGTACAATGAGTATGACAAAAATGCTGATGATGCAAAAGGTGAACAAAAGACTGATCAACAATACCCATTGCAAAAAAGAACAACCAAAGAAAACTCAGCAGTCTGACATCTGTCAAGCCTGGTTTATAGTCCCTATGTAGCTACTGCCCATAATTATCTCTATAGGTACAATGGGACCAGTTTTGTGATTTGTCTAATTGCAAACTCCAAGAGCAGATGGTCAAGAAATCTGAGTCAGTTGGATGCTTTCATGAGAAATCTAAGTCTACTGAATCCTTTCTTGAGAAATTTCTTCCAATGCTGTAGATTACATATGTAATGAAAACAGCTATTTCAATCAAGATTTATATATTGGTTGAATCATTGTCCATATTTAATGATATATCAGCATGATTTCTCCAATACTGAAAGGCCTTTAATGCCAGAATGCTTGTCCAATACTGAACAGCCTTTAATGCTAGAATGCTTGTCCAATACTGAAAGGCCTTTAATGCCAGAATGCTTGTCCAATATTGAAAGGCCTTTAATTCCAGAATGCTTGTCCAATATTGAAAGGCCTTTAAAACCAGAATGCTTGTCCAATATTTAAAGGCCTTTAATGCCAGAATGCTTGTCCAATACTGAAAGGTCTTTAATGCCAGAATGTTTGTCCAATACTGAAAGGCCTTGAATGTCAGAATTCTTCCTGTCAACATTGGTCAAAGTCTGTTGAGTGTTTTTTGAGATAAAGTTGTTTAAATGTTTTTCTAGTTCCATCAATGGCAGCCACATCTGATGACAGATCAATATTATTTATACACATGTGAAAGGCTTTCAAGCTAGGATACATTCTGCCATTGGTAAGGTTTTTGTGAAAATTTTGAAACTTTTTAATGTTTTTATATTTGTACTAACAACAGTCATATCTGTTGGCAGAAAAAATCATTGTAAAAACTTAAAGCTCTTCATGCCAGGATGCTTTCCAACAAATTTGGTCAAAATCATGCCAGGATGCTCTCCAATAAATCAGGTCAAATTCATGCCAGCATGCTTTCCAACAAATCAGGTCAATTCTGTTGAGAGAATTTTGAGAAGTCATTTAAAGGTTTTTCTATTTTTAGTAACAGTGGCCATATTTGATTGTGGATTGGCATGATCTGTATAATTTTGAAGGCCCTTAATGCCATGATGCATTTTGTCAAATTTGGTCAAATTCTGTTGAGTGATTAAAGGAAATCAGCTCATTCATTTTGGAAAGAGTCATGATTAGGTTAGAAATCATCGGAATTCCTTACAATGGCCAAATCAGTATCTTTTGAACTTAAATTCCACAAATTTCCTGTATGTTGGAGAAGACATTACCATTCTTACTGCTTGAATAACATGTTTACATCATTATTTTGTGATTGCATTTAAATCTGAATACAAGTATTCTGCAAGGAAACCCAAAATATTGAGGGACTTCTATATGGTAAAACTTTGCAATGTGAAAGAGATGTTGTCCATAAATTTTTTAAGTGTTTGTTTGATGGAAAGGAAAAATTATGTTTCTCCAATAATACTTACTGAATTGCATTAATATTAGGAAATATCAGACACTACCTCCTAAATCCAGCCCTCCCATAAAGAAAAAAAATAATTCTTCTTTTATGTCTACATACAATAGAGTATTACAGCTGTATCTATAGGAATAAACTGTACTCAAATACCATTGTATTTATTCCCCTGAGTCTCACTAGATGGTTACCCATATACTGGATTTTCATCAGTTTAAGCTTAAGAGAGACATCAACAAAGCTGGTCACATTTGCAAAGATGTGTGGAAGGTCTTATTCATAATGCGATAGAGAAGTGTTCCCAGAGACACGTAATTTATAATAAAATATTTCCTTTCTTTATTGAATACATTACCTGATCACATTAACATTTGAAAAGGTAATGGAGGAAGAAATACAAGAGTATCCAACCTTTTGCATGGTAACTGATTTGAGTAATGATAAGGATCCTCATATGAATGGTATGAAGAAAAAGTTTTGAGCAAATCCAGCAAAATGTTTTAAGTTAATGCCCATCAAGAAGTTGCGCTGGCATCAACATCTGGCGGACATCTGGGCCACTGCCACTGGGTCCACCAATCAGTTTTCTTTTCTGTGATACCAAATCCAAAAGGTAAAGCTGGAGAAAGATGACTGCATGCCAGCCAAGTGCCTCAAAACTCTCTCATTTAAATACAGTAAAACCTGTTATGACAGACCGCCCCTTCTGCCAACAAAAAGCAGTCTCTCAAGACAGGTGGTCTCTCATAGCAGGTTTGTACAAAAAGACCAGTTTCCAAGGTCCAGTTTGAGAACAATTTCAAGAAAAATAACCACAATCACTGTACATACATTCTATTCTTTAGTAATAGTTCTTGCTAAAATATTGTATGCATTCATCTAAACAAAATTATATAGCAATAAAGATATACTTCTATCATTAAACATGAAATCACATTTACATTTGAAGATCACATATTTTAGCATATGAAATCGTTTCTGAATTACTCGTTTTTCTTTATAACAACCTAAACTTGTTTTACCAATGTTTAAACCACTTTTTTGCGAGTGGTCTGATCTTTTTCACTTCTTTCAGTTACATTAACTATTTTCTCCAGCCTTAAAATTTGTCTCTTTTTAGTTGGAGGTTCATCCATTGTCATTAAGGTTCTAGGTGTTAAAATTATTAGTGCTCAGTTGTAATATCGCACGTAAAGATGGTTTTGACTGGGCTGTGGGAAAATATGAAAAATCTATACATGTGCATTGCATATCTAACAATTAATGAAATAAAAAGAAACAATTATCTCATCCAGAAACAGAACCATTTACTCAGAGACAAAAGTAAACGGCTTCATTCAAAGATGACATAAAAAGATTAACTCTATAAGCAAAGTGTGTAACCTGGTCGCACCAACTTGAATAGATGACAGCTTTATGATTGGGATGTAATCACTTAACATCGGGTGGAAATACAACAAACATCACAAGTCTTGAACACTATCAATCGAATCCCACAAACGATTCTCTCTTGCTGGTTTAATAGACAATGACCTTATTCACCCCCCGGCAATATGGATTAACTCTAAAGACAAACAATATACGCGACCACTACGTCAACACTACAACAGCAATTCGTAACATGTACATTAACCTGGTTTACGGACTGTAGCATCTATCACTGGTAGCAACAATCCCCTTTTTGATATTCCTTTCATGTTTGTTTTTATCAGAACAATTGTTACTAATCAAGCGGTCGTTGTAACAATCGATTACATATAAGTCAGTGGTGTTTGTCTGTTCTCACGATACGGTCATTGATAGAGATGCCAGGTCCTCAGGTAAAGGTTGGGAAGCACGCTAAGGGTGGGAATAATTAGTCTGGTTCCCTGCTTTTTATGTTCCCTGCATTGCTCACCCCTATATGAATAGCGGAGAACAACACAGGGGGCATACGAAGCAGGGAACCAGACTAGGAAATAATCTACATATACCTTAGTCTGGTTTACGACAGAACTATAAAATACTATAAGCGTAGCTAATAAAAATTCAGACATCGGTAGCAAGCCTTTTCTTTTTTAGAATGGTATGAGCAGTAATTTTTTATACAGGGATTAAATAAAGGTCGGTGGAATTTACCCTCGTTTTTGCGATGCAGTCATTCATAGCAGTGTCGAAATGCATATTTTGCCAAGACATCACGGTCGCTGGTTGTATATAGCAGGTGGTCGCTCATAACAGAGCGTTTATATAATAAAATAGATCCGTGCATTACGATTGTGGTCGGAAATGACAGGTGGTCACTCATAGCAGAGGTCGCTCATAACAGTTTTTACTGTATCTGCATTAGAATACAAGGCTTGCAAAGACTGTTCTAAACTCAAAGCTGATATCTTCTGGAGATTGATCTGACCATGTGAGATCTCTGAATATTATTATGACTCTATGGTCTTAAACTAAAATAAGAGAAAAGTGTGTAAACCAACAAGTTTTGTAAAATTCAACAAATAATTTATTTCCCTAGAATAAAAAGTGAAAAAAATGTATAAAAAAAATTATGGTATTGCGAATGAAATTCAAAATAAGCCTAAAATTTCTAACACAAGTTCCAATGATTAAAGTTTTGAATAAACTTAAGCGGTATTCAAAAATAAATCCAATGCTGTAAGTGTTGATGTGGCTGTGATGGCCTGTGTTGTAGTCATGTGCCAACAGTCTTTTGTTGTATCACAATAATACAATCCAAGAATATGTCCTTATTTGAATTTCACTATAAATCCAATTCTCTAATTCCAAGAATGTTATTTTTTGAGCACTTTGTATTTCCAGAGAACAACAACTTGAATTAAATAATTTGAATAAATAGATTCCAGCCCAAACATGAACAATAATGCAACTAATTCTGCTCACATCTTACAGAATGAATGAATAATTTTTAGACAAACAAGTTGTTGTTGTTGTTGTGGGGCTTAACGCCATTTTTCAGCACACGATAGGCTATACATGGCGGCCAGTATTAATGGTGGAGGAAGAAACCGGGAAATCCCCGGAAAGAACCACCGACCCACGAAAAGCTACTGGCAAGCTTTCTCACATATCCACATTCGCCGAATCCTAGACTCGAACCCACGCAGACAGTGGTGAGATGGCAGTGATCCGTAACGGAGAGCGCTTTAGACCACTCAGCCACTCGGGGCCCCTAGACAAACAAGACTATATATATTCCTCTACTTGACCTCAGGTCACAATTAGCATTTTCTAAAAAACCTATTTCCTAATGGAAAATTTCATTCTGGAAGGTTCCAAATGTTTACAAGATAAACTTAACGATAAAGATAAATTTATAATTAGAAGGTCTGTTACTACAATTATAATATAAAATGGAGTAAACAACAAGAAGCCCAAAATTTCAATGATTTAGGTCAGGTAGAAAATGGACCTGTTTTTGGACCAGGTCAAGTCCAAAAAACAATTATCCATAGCATATAATGAATAAAAAACCTAACAATCAATCCAGATGGAAGAAACTGTTGGCTCCAATGACTGCTTTTACTGCATTTAATATGGCACTTACAGCACAAAGTAAGTCTTGGAATTCTGCCTCCCAAAAGGATCTAGTGATAACAGCGAGCATGAATGACTACATATAGACAGCAAGTGGTTCTTGGCCACAAATCCCTGCTGTGTCACTGAAATGACCAAACCATTCAGGTGGAACTGCAGATAGTTTTGGTCTAAAGAATGCGAATGCCACTCACTCACCATGCAAATGAAGTCAAGGCTATCCGGAAGCACCTGCTTATGATAAAAGCTTTCGCAAGGTCTTGGACAAAGGTTCAAATTTAGCAGAACTGAGACAGGTAACATCACATGAGATAATCCAGCTCAGAATCAACATGAATGCCTGGAGCAGGTTCAGATCAAGATAGGCTAACAAGTAGGAGAAATCTTTGTCATGGCTCCTATCTCATGATGTCTGAAGGCATCCAAAATCAAGGTACAACAGCCTTTAATAATAATCTATGCTAACTTAATTTGTTCTCAAGAGCTGGAGAATGAAATCAACCTGCTGCATGGATGCCCATAAGGGAATGATGCTGCTGTCTTTGCACCTGAACAAAAAGACATACCACTTTCCCTCATATGCATGGTGGATAGGAAGGCCTACCACTAGATATCATTGCAGCTTAATGATAGTGCATCCACTGCCCAGGATTCTGGTCTTGGAGAACAAAAGTCTGTAGCTTGCATTTCCACTGATCATTGGACAACTCCAAAAAAAACAAATCTGTTGGAGGAATGAAAAAAGTTTAGATCACTCCGTGTGCAGTGTCTGACCTCTCCTTAACAAATTGGTGCATTACGATTGACTGTGATGTGCATTATCTGGACTATGATGCAATGCAGTGAGCACCAATAAAGAAAATCCCATACCAAAATATGGAGATTCTGTGATTTCATTCCATCATGTATGCAGGGGTAAATGATCACTGAAGAATGGCCTGAGTTCATAATGAAAATGTTCCACAGAGCAGGTTTTTGTCAAGAATGAAAGACATTTATTTTGGCCTTAATTTCAAGGATACTTAAGTGAAGGGCCATTTCCTCTGACCTCCAGTTGGTGTTGTTTGTAGAGGATCAATTGTAAAGGTGGATGCCCCTTCCTTGCATGCTGATGCCCATGCAGACTACAGCTTGGAGTTTCTCCAGATGAACTCCTACAGATTGGCAAATTTGATTCTGCCACTAAATTTGCAAGTGTCTTTATATGAATATGGTCATCTGTGTGACCAGAAATTGGGCATCACTGAGATAAAAGTGCTACTTTGATCAATAGCTGGACAAGATGGAGGAGGTCTGCAGCCAAAATTGATTGAACATTATTTTGAGCTATAAAAGCCCTCTCATAGAAATCTAAGCCTTCATGGAAATCGACTCGATGACTTTGACAATCCATGCACTATACTTGTAAGGAAGATATACTACACTTCTGCGAGTCAGAAACTCCATGCCTAGCAAAGCAAACAGAATGAACTTGCATGGCAAAAGCCAAATTGGAATATCCATGTACACATCCATCAAATCGAGGCTGACAATGAGCAAGTTCTTCCTTGTGTAAAGTCTAAACAACTGGGCTGTCTCCATAATGAACTTAGGCACGACTATGAACTTGTTGAGTTGGTTCAAGTCAATTAACAGCTGGTCTTTATATTTTTGCTTTCATATTCCAGGTTGTCAACAATCTCCTCCACCTACATGGTGAGGGAAGTATAAACCTCCTCCAAAAATAACACCTTCTTGGGGTTGGTTGGGACCTCCTTTATTGATCAAGATGATGAAAGGGAAGGGGGATGAATTAACAAGACTTCTAACCATGCTAAAACAGCCTGAATCACCTATTGTTTATCTGGAAACATATTGATCTAAACCTGTCAAAAATGAAGGTATCTGGTACCTACTGAAATGTCATCAGTGAGCAGCAAGTCATCATCATTTGTTCAGAGGCATAGTGGGAAAGGAGGAGAATCTTGACTCCCTCTTCCCTTATTAGACGACTTTCTGTGCTGGGAAGACTGTTGATATCAACACTGCTGAAAAGCAGGGCTGACATGTTCAGTAACACCATAACATTTTCTAGGTCTGACTCCCTGGGGAATTTGAATGTGTCTTATACCAGGGAGTGGGCAGAAGCACGCTTCTTGTGAAAAAGACAGTGAAATTACCAGGATCCTGTATTTTTTCCAGCAATTTTTTTACACTTTCATCAATCTTTAGGGACTACAATGGTAAATGGAAGGCAGGATGATTGTCTTCATTTCCAACATCTACTGATGCTCTGACATGGTATGCCACACTCAAAGATGACAGGAGGGCATTCAACCGGATACAAGATTCTATAAATCTATTCAACTACCACCTTAAAACTGGACTCAGTCTTTTCCTTGGTTGCATCTGTGCTTTGCATCTGGTTCAGGTTATCCCAATTTTCAATTGTAGGGTTATTGTAGAAGACAATCTGTACACTAAAGACAAGTATCAGATATGTTCTCTGACACCTTAAACGTTTTGTCCACCCAGCCATCAGTGTGTACCAATGACAACAATGTAAAACAAAAAGACAAAAGGTGCCAACTATAGGAAATTAATGTATGGCAAAAGTTCAAACAAAGCCTGCCATGAAGATATGATTAAATGAAAATGGCATGGTGCAAGATTAAGTCCATAACAGTAAAAAAAAGTACTAATTATATTATCATTACTGCTGGTGCTTTTAAGATACATCATTATTTCCTGTAAACTTTAATTGTTTCTATTTAATATTAGGAAAAGACTTTACTTCCCTATGACTCAAGATTATCTCTTGGATTTGGTTAACAGCACTTTTAACACATTATTGGATATATCATCTTGAGAAATGGGAGCTTAGTTCCTTTCCCAGGGACTCACCAAGGTAGCTGTTCTGAGCTGGTTTGGGAGGGTATCAAACCAGCAACCCTTGGTTTACGAGTCCAACACTTTTCCAACTGAACTACTGGATAAATGAAAATCGCTGCTCCTTCTTAAGCTTGACCTGAAAGTGATTACTTACTTGATGTTGTGTTGTGTTTCAGCATTCCCATGAGGCCCCTACTGTGAAAACTACTAGCTCGCAGAAGTAAAGCTTTCGTTCTGGGATGTTTCCAGGTTATCACAGGAAACCTGAAATATGCAATTTCATTCAACATTTACAAAATGAAGCACGATATGGTATATGAGCCCAAAATGTTTCAAGAAACATACAAAATTATTTTATTCATATAAATCTTTAGAAACTGAGTAGATTTTTTTCACAGCCCACATATGTCAATACCAGATATTACAATTCATCAATTTCTGAATCAATGTAAAACAAATATTTCATAGATATCAACCAGCAATGATGCCATTGCATATGTGTGTTAATAATATTTTAAATATTTTCACTGTTATTGAATTTATGTAAGGCTAGAGTGGTAAAAGTATATACAAAAAAAAGTCCCTGAAGAGAAATTTACACATATACTAGGCAGATACTGAGATGAAAGAAAAGAAATAGGGAAGAAGACAAAATTATGTCACATGAAAATGAGAGAGAGAGAGAGAGAGAGAGAGAGAGAGAGAGAGAGAGATATGACAGGGAATTATATATACCTCGACTGCCTATGTGAGCGAGCAAATTTGCGTATACTTTCATCTGAGACAGACTGTGGCACAACCAAAAGCGCTGGATAACTGAAATTATATTGCACAAGAAATTATCAACATTGATGCTCAGGTCTTTATTTAAGTCAATATGACTAGTCGAGATCAGCAACTATTTTTCAAATTTACTAAAGTATTATAACTTTACCTGATTACTTCAAAGCTAGTAAAAGAAAATATTTTTACCTAAAATATAGACAAAAGTATGTTTCTACAAAGATATTTTAAATACACAGTTCATATGATTATTACTATTCTTGTCATATAACTGAATATTTCTTCATTCAATGAAAATGCTTGCAAATGAAATTCACGCAGCTGAGGTTTTTTTAATGTCTCTCTTGCACTGAACTCCAGTAATTAAAGATATTTTTTTTCCAATAAATCATATTTTTCCAAGAATACTTACTCAGAAATAAACTCTGACATCTTTCACATCTATATAACATGTGGACAATGGGAAGAAACTCACATCAATTACCTCCTTCCAACCACACTCAACTGATAGGTGGCTATCTATATACCGAATGTTTACCAATTTAAGCTTGAGTGAAACGCTAATGAAGATGTTAGCCTTGAGGGAATTGTGTGGGAGGGCTAAACAGTAATGTAATTGGATAGGAACCATATATACTCACATATGAGTCCAACTGCAAACTGCACAGAACTAGATCTGCTGTCGCTTAATCAGTAGAACAAACAACATATACCCTGATCAGGATCTCTGTTGTTTGCAGTTTGACTTGACTTATAAGACAGTATATACAGTATTCTCAAAGAAACATAATTTAGTGAAAATTTGATTTCTCCATCAAATATATTAACTGATCACATTAATGTCTGAAGAACAGGTAATAGGAGATGGAAACGCATCAGCCTCAAACATCTACCATGGAAATCCTTCAAGGGAAATGTGGCTGGAACTCCTATATGATGGGTAAACTACACTCCTAATGTGAAGGCAGTACAACCAAGGGTCATGTGATGACAATGCAAAAGTAATGAAATTTAATGACATTTTCTTACCAAGAAAATCCCAGATGAATCCAGCAAAAGCTCTAAACCCATGCCCATGAGCATGTCTGGTCACTTATGTACTGAATTTGTCTCTTGATCAGAACAGTCAGATGGAAGAAACAGCCTTCAAACCTATCTCAACTGACTGCCCTAAAACCCAGCTCAACTGACTGACTGCCAGAGCATCTACAGCCCAAGTCTCTGAATCTTGGACTGAAGAGACGAAGTTCTGCAGTATGTAGTTCCTATTTGTCACATACAGACTGATCATTCAATGCCCACCAAAATGTGCAAATCCTATGAAAGATTGAAGGATGAAAGGACCACTCATCAATTAATCTGCCAGAAAACTGAGTCTGCCAGGAATGTATCTGATCTGGACTGTGATCTTGTGCAGAACACCAGCATAGAAAGTTGCAGACCAAGACGCACAGGTTGGATTATATGGTCCCTCTCTTTTTCAGGAGGCAGATAACCACCACAGAATTGTTTGACATTACAAGGGCTGCATTTCCACACAAAAGATCCTTCCAGAAATGAAAGGCATTCAGTATAGACTTCATGTCTAGAGGGTAATATGATGGGCCCTTTCCTCCAGACAAAGTGCAATGTGCGCTTTTGACCGGATTCAGATGTACAAAGTACTGGGAGGGGTAAGATCAGACTTCTCCCAGTTCACTAGAAAGCCCTGGTGGGAGAAAAGTGATACAAGGCTGTTTGTGTCCATCAACAAAATTTAGATGAAATGTCATCCTAGTATGCTGCAGTCACTATTGATGAGGAAGACCTGAACAGGGTGATGATACATTCTTGAGCTAAATGGAGTCTAAATGCCTGAGCATGAAATTGGTAACTGTTCCTTACAATGAAAACTTGTGTGAAGCTGTATGGATATAGAAGTATTATCAGTCAGATCAGGATTGTTAACAAACTCTTTTCTTTTGATGAAAAGCTGTACTGACTGTGTTTTTTCCATCTTGAACTTCAGTTGGTCATGTAATTGTTGAACTGGATGAGTTCTATCTCCAGCTCAAGCTTTCCACTGGCTTTTGGCATCTGAAAAAGCTTTTAATAACCTCCCACCCCACCCAGAGTTCATTTGCAAACTCTCACTACTGCCAGCTTCATGAGTAAAGAATTTATCTCCCTCAGTAAAATTTCTGCCTGACCTGGGAGAGGCCGCTCCAAGAATGTAGGAGTCTGGTACCTACAAGTAGACTGTTGCATGGTGTTGGGGTGGTAAGTTACAGGTTACTGTTGGGAGACTGGCAGAAAGACAAACTTGGCTACCTGTTCCCCTTTTATTATATTGCCTCAGAGACTTAAGACCCTACTGCTGTCCTAAATCAGGCTGTAGCTGAGACTACTGCTGTTGAGCGGGATACATTGTCACTCCTACATATGATCATCTCTCCAAAGTGGCTGTGGTTGAGGCTATTGCTGTTGAGTGGGATACATTTTCAATCTCACATATGATCATCTCTCCATTGTGGCTGAAACTGATGTAGGCGAAAACCCATAGGATGGTGTAAAAAGAGCTGGAACAGTTCTTGCACTGGCTGCTTCTGCACATCTTCAATATGGCTGCATCACAGCAGTGATGAACCAAAAGACAACAAGGATTAGAGCCAATGAGTGGTTCAGTTTTCATGACAGTAAGCAGGAAAAAGCATCTTGTCACACTAAAACCAGGTTGCAAGAAGTCATAAAAGCATTGGCCATAAATTAATGTGCCACCCTATTAATCTCCTTGGTTATGTGGGCCATAGATATCCACACATGCTCACCATCCAATTTTCAGCCAGATGAAAAATTTCAAATGAAGCCAAGTTAAGGACTGATGATGTGGTTACTATATTACTACACCAGCTTGAAGACACACGAAAAACATGGCAATAAACCTTACAGATCTTTGAGGTTGACATGTTTACTGCCACAATGTTCTTCTGAGTGCTCAGTACCTTTGCACTGCATGTGTCCCAAGTGTATGCAGTACCCATATGACGAGAAAGACACTGGTGTCAGGCTCTTTGAAAAGAAAGCCTTAGAATTAACTTGATCCTGAATTTTATCCAAATGACACTCAAGAGATTTACTTAATCTTTGCCAAATGTGAAGGTGGATGAAAGGATGGGTATCTGTCCTCATCTGCAATGTCTACTGAGGCCATAACTTTATAAGCCTGACTTGCAGCAGGAGACACTCAAATGGTACCGGGCTCTGATAAATTTCCTCGACCATGGATTTAAAACCACACTCTGTCCTATCATTGAATCAGAGGAAGGCAACAGACAGGTTTTTCCCCCACTCATGTTGTCCTCATCAGGCATCACTTCCATGTCTGTATATAACCAATCTAACAACACAGAAGAGGTAGAGCCATTGTACCTGGTGTAACATGGACTTTATGCACCAGCTATGCAAACAACATCTGGCCAGCGAGCTGGACCGGTGGTCAGGCAACTGACAAGGTATGTATTTTGAGGCTGTCTGGCTGGATAAATGGCTGGAAACTGGTTTAATAGTTGGTCAGTCCCCCACTGTCTCCCATACAATGAGATGGTTGGTCAGTATGTGGTATGGCTCGTCAATACATCTAAACTCCAGCTGCTATTTGATATGCATGGCTAACCCAGAACAGCTGTGGCAGTGACAACAGCCGATAAAATATGTCAGTAAGGTCAATATGAAATCTCAGGCACCCAGACTTAACAGCACTAAGACCCCCAGACTTAACAGCACTAAGGCCATGCTAGGGTGTGCAGAAATAATTATTACCACTGGGGTGCCCAAATATCGTGATGAATGGAGGGACAGAAACTCACCTGAAGCTAACAAATGTGGAGCTGTCTCCTGTACAGGTCTTCTCACCTATGACTGGAGAATAGTTGGGACAGCTGCAGCATGGACACTTCTGAACCAACCCAATTATAATATCTCATGACTTCAATTTCATCATCAGACCGCTCTGGTGGTCTAGTGGTTAGAGCATCCACCTCGGATGTGGGAGGTCATGGGTTCGATCCCCGGCTGAGTCATACCAAAGACTTACAAAAATGGTACTAACAGCTGCTTTGTTTGGCACTCAGTAGTAAGAGGTTAGTGTTAGGACTAGTCGGCCTGGTGTCAGGATAACGTGACTGGGTGGAACATCATGCTATATGTCTGTGGCATGATGCCCCAGTGCTAGACATCACTATAAACTGCCACACTGCAGACATCGTAGCAATATGACTAAAAAATTGTTAAAGCTATGTTAAAAATCCAAATCACACACACACACACACACTCAATTTCATCACTCTCTCTCTCTCTCTCTCTCTCTCTCTCTCTCTCTCTCTCTCAAACTTTCCCTACAGCACTGTGGACAGTGTTACTTCTGAACAAAAACTGGAAACAAAGCAAGGTAGTGCTGATGTACATTTTGTGCAGATGAGGAAAGTATCAAGACAGTCAAGGATGTCTTTAAACTTCTTGCATTAAGCACATTTCATTGCCACTTCGTATGACCCCCCCCCCCCAAAGGGGGTCTGGAGTAGATAACTCAAACGTGTCAACAAAATACAGTTACCCTGATATTTGACCATTTCATGCCAAAATTGATTTGATTCTTCCTTACCCCAAGTGCAAGTCATCCACAAAGTTTGTCAACTGTAATTGGTGGACATCTTGAGTTAATGTATGGAAATGAAATCACCAGATGAAGGATGTATGGATGGACAGATGGGTGGAAATTAAATTGGTAGATGAGAGATGTAAGGATGGACAGATGGGTGGAAACAAAACTGGTAGCTGAGAGATATATGGATGGACAGATTGGCTGGTGTATATAGTGTATAAACAATGTGGGATTTGTTGTGTTGATAATACTGTTTGACCAATGGAAAGATGGATTGATGAACAGACAGAAGAAAGGAGGGGGCATGACAAAACACAGACTAATCTGTCATCTTATGCTTGTGTTAAATACTTAGTCATGTAATAAACAGAATTTTATCTTCATTATCATTTAATATAAAATTAATACACTCAAAAACTTCAAAGCTTTGCTGGCAAATGCTAGCAAAGTAGAGGATTTATTCAACACCTACAACAGATCTAGTGATGAGTAAACAAGAACCTCCATATCTGGAAAAAGACATGATAAAAAACATGTTTTTGCTCATCCCTACCTTCGACACACAGAAAAGTTTGCATTGACAGTGGTTATCCTAAACAGCTCAGTGCTTGACCTTTGACCAGATGTTGACAAATGACCAAGACCAAGTCGAATGAAGTCTTGATAGCCAGGACGCTCCATCAACTTTTCCAGATTCTTGGGATCAGCAGCCAAGCTTGTCGTATATTCACTCTCACTGGCAACTACAGAGGAAAGACATTATAATGGTTAATTTTATGTTTATAGAGATGCAGGTTTAACACTGTATATTGAGATTCAAAACTGATGTGGTTAATTTCAACTAACTGTCACTTACATACACCTTCAAAAAAAGCAATTTATTGTTTGTATTGACATTTTTATGTCGTCAATAGAAAGGTTACTATAAGTATGTACTGCATACACCCAGATCCCCTTGATTCTCAGTGTATTCTTCAAATTTAAGTTTCCAGATATACCTAAACAGCATTCTGTACATTATACTTATTAAAGAGTGCATTATATCACAATTAAAAAAAATCATGAAAAAAGTCTTAAATTTTGGAGTAAAAGAAGAATGTGGAAAAGTGTGAAAACATCCAACATGATCTGGCTGAAGAAGATTGGGCATATATTTTTCTTTAAAGCATTTTATGATTGAAAAGGAACTCTTTTTAGAAAATTAACTTTCACCTACGTGATACTTCATCAAATATTTCACTGTTTGGCCTCTCAGAATCGCTGTCAGAAGAACGTGGTGACAGACTCCGTCTTGGCATAGGTGGTGTTGGCAGTGTGTATTTCTGTTTCCTAGTTGGATCTTTGGGCTTTAATCTTGCTTTCTTGGCTGTCTTTAGCAGTGTTTTCTTTGCAAATTGTCTACAAGCAAATTCTAAACATTGTAAATGGCAAATATCCCAAACCTTCCTATGTTCACATAAATTTTACAAGCAGACCTGTCAATCCTATTAATACCTTCTCTGTATAGCAGACAATACTTTTACATAAGTTAAACCAATATTCTGTAAGGTGTAATTAAATATCATTAACTACAATTGTTGACTTGCGAAACACACATTTGAAAATTTCAGTGGTGTGATCTGATGCACCAAAGGAAACATTATGTTCAACCAACAAGTTCATAAACTACACTCAGACCTTAATGATCTCTGGTTCAGTTTCACAAATGGCAGTTCTAATTGCCATAGAAGTCACTGGCTCTTCACCAGCTCACCCATCTTGACCTTTTTTTTTTTTATAAAATCTCATGTAGTAGCAGAAGTAATTTCTTTCTGCATGAGAAATGCTTGGATTGACATGACAAGATGTTCAATAAATGTAACTTTTGCCTTTCCTGCTTGTTTCCAAACATGGCCAAGAAAATGAACATTCCTTTTTATACTTTTGGGCTGATTGTTTAAACTAACTAAAAAACTGACTGTCCCTTTAACCTTCAACATATTTTGATTTGTTGGACACTTCTAGATAAAGCAATGATGTAAAAAAAAAACTTTATCATGTAGGCATTTTGCATGTAAACGGTAGTCTTGTAAAGTCAGTCTGGTTCCCTGACCAATGTTGATGAAAATCTAATATGAAAGCCTGGATCCAGAGCCATTCCTCAAAAGCCAATATTCAAAAATTGACTTAATTGATTATATTTTCATATTTTTTTTATTATTCTGCAAGTCCGGAATTTAAGGATAATTTATATCAGCAATTCTGTACAAGTCTAAAACAAAGATTTACAACAGATCTTATCACACTTTAATCTAAGTCATCATTCTGTTTTATAAATCTTTGGAAATATTTATACAATACTGCTTTCATATATACTCACAAGTCATGGCAAACTGATCTGCTGTAGCATAATGTGCCTGCAGATCAGGGTCTACGATGTTTGTTCTATTGGTTACTCCTAACAAACTGCACAGATCCAGATCTGCCAGCGCACTACGAGATGGCAGATATGGGTCTTAGTTTGTGGCTGGACTCGTGTTATAAGCGAGTATATACAGCAGCAAACACTAATAAGTAAAAAGAAATTACAATCTGAAACCATGTTGCCATCACTGCTTTTTTAAATTTCAATACCTCTTGGAAAGCTTGCAAGCATAATTTCAGCGGTATCTGGAATGTTGATCATTATTTGAAGTATACATATTTTCATAATCATAATGTGCTGGATTATCTCAAATCTTCCCATTGTTTAATGCAATGTTTCCAACAGTCTTCATCTACACTTGCAGCAACATTTCAAATGCATAGTTGTATACAGTGTACTGTGATTTGCTAGGACCTTTTACTTCCCTTTCTAATCCACTTTTCCGGGGAAAAATTAGTTTGAATATACTCATCAATGCATTTTTTAAAATTTCATTGTTTATCATTCAAAGTATACAAAAAGCAAATACAATGAACTCAGTAGTTTTAATGACATTCTGCCACATATATGTTCATTTCCATAATTTAACTATGCCATATTAATTCCATGCAACCTCCCAAGACATTTTAAAAATGCAATACCAAAGTGCACATAAAAATTGAAATACTAGTACTCTATGAATACTAAAAATAAATGTAACGATATAAAACTTACCTAAGTGTTCTGTTTTTCTCTTTATTTTTGTTAAGTGGTGCTGGTTGAATAATCTGGTGACCAGTTAATGCAAAAGTGTTGAAGACTGTGGGTGGATTTCGGCACTTGTTTGCCAATTTTCTGAAGGTTTCCACACTCTCTGAGCTGACCTCCTCATCAAATGCAACTTTCATCAACTAAATTAAGAATTTGAAAAGCAGAATGATTACTGGTGTCACAAGAGATCTGATAAAACTAATGCCACTTTACGCTTATCTTGTGACGGAGTGACTAGTATTTGATAGCTGATAATTGTCACTATTGCTGTGGCTGTGTAATTGTCCATAAGGACTGGAAGATGCAACATACAAAAGGTTTTCATATATATATATATATATATATATACAGTGGGACCCCGCTATAACACGGTAGTTGGGAGCCATAGAACCTGACCGTGTTATGAACCGAACCGTGTTATAAGCAATCATGTACAGTACCAACAAATTTGCAGGGTTAGCAGGGTGGGTGGGGGTGGTAATGAAAACGGGTGCAGAAACGTGTGCTTCATTGGCATAATTATCATTTTAAATCAATGTATATTAAATGAGAAAACACCTGCAGTGATAACAGAGATTGCATATATATTACTTTATTCAGAGAACCACGCATTGGTACATACACGTGTATAGTTTATATATACATATATAATCTATAGCATGAATAGAGTACCAACACTGTGTACTCACCCGCGAATCGAATCACATACAATGAATCCACAATACAAGTATTTCCATCGAAAATATCCGCACACAGATTTAAAATATTCAATAATTTTGTCACAGATCATTATGTGACTGAATTCAATGGAAAAATAAATAGGAAATATTACGTACCGAATGATGGAACAGTACGTCCGAAGGTTAAAAAACAGTGTCTGTATAAATTTCATACTGCTAAATTTTCTCACCTGTGAATTGTAATACTTTATTATTGTTTGAAAAACTCAGTGATTTTCAGCTGCTTTCTGCTACTGTCACGTTTGCTCTTCGCAAAGTCAATCATATTTCTTAACTGAAGAATTCAAACATATTCAAACATATCTTGCGTCTCCATTCATTAACACGGTCGTGTGACTGCATCAGCTTCCCAAAAGCCCTCTCAGCCTCGGACACATCATTCTCAGAAAATCCATCAAATAAACTATGTCATCAACATCACCGCTGTTATCCTGAGTAATAGTATATGCTGCCCCAAGTCCTTTTTCCCAGCATTTCTCAATGCATCTGGGCGTAATGGCATCCCAAGATTTGCCGCCGAGGTACATTACTTCTTTCAGATTTAAACTTTGTACTGTCGCCTGGACGGAGGTTTCATTGCAAACAATCTTTTTCACAAGTTCTCTTTTATAATTCACTTTAAAAAATGATATTAGGAAGTGGACAACATTATTCACCGGTCAACTGATTGCATAAAACAACACCGCCAAGCCACGTGCACATGTTGGCGGCTTTCGTTTCTTTGATGTTTTATAAATTGTTGCCCCATAATTTAAACAAGTTTAGCTCGGCAATTGACTTTGATGATGAGCAATGTACTTAAATTAATTGATCTATAAATTCAGGTGAGAATCTTTTATCAACCGCCGCATTGTTTGTTGCTTAGTTGTGTAGTCAGTTTAGAGAACATATGTCGGATATTGTTTGAGCAATGACTGTATACGGAATGCAATGAAGACAAACACAAAGTAGACTTGATGGCTTCATTGCTCATGGATCAGTAATAATAAGATTAACACTTATGAGCTGTCATTTTTTCAAAAATAAACAAAGATCAAAGTTCTCAAAAGGCCCAGCCATTGGTTCAGAAACTCGTATTTCCGATGTTTATTTTGGCACAAAACTGTAAGAAACTGGTTAAATTAAAAAATTCTAGGAGCCACGCCACGATTGTTTTATATTCGAATCCATATGCAATTACCTCCCCAAAGAAGAAATGTTTTCTGTGTATGAGAATAATACATGTATATGATATTTCAGGAACCACGCCACAATCGTCTTATATTCAATTTATATGCAATCTCTTCTCCAAAATGATAATAAAACTTTTTACATATTTTACCTTTTGTACTTATAAGAGTTTTTTTTTTTACAAGATAATAAGGTAAATGAAATTTCAGGAGCCATGCCACGACCGTGTTATATCCGAATTCGTGTTATAACGGAGCGTGCTATAGCGGGGTCCCACTGTATATATATATATAAAAAGAGAGAGAGAGAGAGAGAGAGAGAGAGAGAGAGAGAGAGAGAGAGAGAGAGAGTTACAGTATTCCCTCAATATTATGATATTATACAGTCTTATAGTGAGACCCCTGAAAATTAATTACATGATACATATACAGTACTAATGCTGACTATGGGAACCATAGAATATACTGATTTACAGTCAGACTGCCTTATAATGAATTATATTTTACAGTATTCCCTCATTATAATGTTGACCATGGGGACCATAGAATATACCACTTTACTGCAAGACTGCCTTATAATGAATTACATGATACAATAATGCCCTCATTATCATGCTAGCCATGGGAACCATAGAATATACTGATTTACAGTGAGATTGCCTTAAAGTGAATTACATTTTACAGTATTCCCTCATTATAATGCTGACCATGGGATCATAGAATATACCACTTTACAGTGAGACTGCCTTATAACGAATTACATGATACAATATGCCCTCATTATCATGCTGACCATGGGAACCATATAATATACTGATTTACAGTGAGTCTGCCTGATAATGAATTACATGATACAGTACTCCTTCATTATAATACTGACTATGAGAACCATAGAATAAAATGTTTGAAAGTGAGACTGCCTTATAATGAATTACATGATACAATACTCCTTCATTATAACTGTTAATGGGAGCCAGAGTAAATTGCCTAATAATAAGACCACCTTATAATGATGTACATGACACATATAACTGTATTACCAGTTACTGTCCATACCTACCTTTATAACAGGAATAGCATTATAGTGATGGGTCTTAATAGTGAGTGGGTGCTATTTATTGAATATCAGCATTACAGTGATTGGTCTTATAGTGAGTGGGTGCTAATTATTGACACTCAGCAATATAGTGATGGGTCTTATAGTGAGGGGGTGTTATTTATTGAACATCAGCATTATGGTGATGGGACTTATAGAGTGGGTGCTACTTACTGAACATCAGCATTATAGTGAAGAGTCTTATAATGAGTGGGTGCTACTTATTGAACATCAGCATTGTAGAGCTACAACTGCTTAACATTCTACAATGTAGCTGAAGGTAGGTGATCAAGCATTCTCATTCAGATCTTGGTAAATTTATCAACAAAGGCCATTCTATGGACCACAAAATTGTGTCATTGAAAGGAAAGATGTTTATACAGAGCAAACATGTAGTTAGCCAAGTAAAAGGCTCAAAAATGTTGCTGTTGTGTCCATTATCTGAAGGTATTTGCTATGGCAAGTTTCAAAAACGACTTATCTTGCACAGTAAGTTGGTGACAGTACTTTACTACAGATTCCGATTAATGCAATTGTTTGGGGTTTTTTTTGCTGTTAATCTGTTATCTTTTGTTTTGCTGTTAATTTGTATTATGTTTTTTGTTGTTAATCATTTATGTTTTGCTGTTAATCTCTGTTACATGTTTTATGCTGTTAATCTATGTTAGTTCTTTTTGCTATTAATGTGTGTTGGTTTTTTTATGCTGTTAATCTGTGCACCTTTTTGATGTTAATCTGTTTTGTTTTTCTGCTGCTGATCTGTTTCTTTGTCTTTGCTGTTAATCTGTGATGTTGTGCTTCCTGTTGTTAACATGCATGATGCTGTCTTTTTTGTTCTTAATCTGTATAAATGGGATATCTTATTTTAATAATTTGGTATGACTTTCCATCAGCTGTTATTTTTTCATAAACTGATAATATTATATTTCAAAGACTTTCTTCAAATCAAACAAGTTGTGAAACTTTAATGGGAAAAAAACCCATTCAATTTTATATATGAAAAAAGAAAACCTGAACATAAACTATGGCATTTTTTACCTAAAGTTTAACTCAACACATTTTGAAAAGTACAGTGTACACCCTCTTGATCAGTCCTCTCACCAGTGTCAAAAGTACACCTCTCCCCTCTACTGTTGCCACCACATTAGTGCAAAACTTATCAACTTTACCCGTTATTAGCAAACACATACTGGATTTTTCTGATGGATATCTCATCAATATATATTGATTCTAAATTATACACAATGACATCTGTTTAAACATTTTGATAAAGTACTAACTTTAATCCATACAAAGTGGTAGGTAATTCAATCATCCTTACAACTGGGTTCCTGTGATCAAATTTTGTCACTGATAATTACCAATTATTACTGCTAATCTGAGAAGTGCAGTTTTGTTCAGTACAAGTTCTTCATTTAGTATCTGGTTATTATTATTGTACAAAACATTTGCATGTCTTTTTGTGAAGAAAATGATTAAGACAGACATCAATTGTCCTTTTTGGAGTGATTATGGTAAGATTTTGACATGCAAGTCAGTACTAAACATAAACGTAAGTGCAACTTTATAATCAAAGTGAAAATAGGTTTCACAGGTAGTCAATCACACCTAATGGAAATGTACACATTACTTACACAATGCTGCACAACAAAAATCAAGTTTTATTTTGTACTATTTTGGACTATTATGAAAACAGTGCACAGTTTCCACCACTGCTCGTATATATTGGGTTGTTCACAAAAAAGTCACTTGGCTGTTTCCATAATGGTCACATTCTTGTAGTAACTGAACATACATATCTACTGATCCAGTCACCAAATAAATTTTTGAAATCATCCCCCGATGTCTGGGTGTCATAAATATTGTGTGTATTTGTGGTTTTTTTTCCCGATTTTTATTGTATTTTTTAACAATTTGAGTCATATTGCTACGATATCTGCAGCATGGTAGTTTATAATAATGTTTAGCACTGGGGCATCATGCTGCGGATATGTCGCATCATGTCCCACCCAGCCACATTATCCTGACACCGGGCTGACCAGTTCAAACAAACCTCTTAATGCTGAGCGCCAGATTCTAGTATTATTTTTTATAAGTCTCTGATACAGTTCAGCTGGTGTTCGAACCCATGACTTCCCACATCAGAGGTGAACACTCTAACCATAAATATTGGCTCTCTGTAGCACCATATGTAGATGGTTATGCAGAAACTGTGAAATCTATCAAAGGATGCAACTGAACAAGTGTCAGTTGTGTGGCAGAATCACAGAGAGTTCAAATAACCACACTTGGAACTCAACAAGTATCATATATTTGCAGTTCAATCAAAGGGTTGTCACATGGGAAAACAAAGAGGGTTTTGCCTTTACAACCTAAGGGATTAAATTAAATGCACACAGGGAGTTGTAAAAATCTACTTGGCACTGAAGAAGCATCATAGCTTGATCAAAAGACTATCAAGCTGAAAACAAAGTGGTTGCTGTCTTTACAAGCCAAGGGCTTTTCAATCCACATGTACTGACAGATAGCTTGGGAAAATATCACTTTGGAATTAGATTTGGCTTATGAAAAAGGAAATATAAATTAAATCAAGCTTTTATTACATCGAGCATAAACAATGTTTATAAAGCAAAACACAAAATACACAAACACAGGTTGTTCAGACTTGCATGAAAATGGAAGAAATAAAGTTACTAGTAATTACTCATAGAAAACAACACTGATGGGAAGTTTACAGTGGGTAATATTTAATTTACCATTAATATTTTCAAATGATTAAAATGCGAATAACTATAGATGCAAGTATTTTGTAATGAATACCATTGTTATGTATATTTAATTTATATTATGTGCTTGGCCTTTTTCCATTACTTAGGGTAGAGGTTTGGCCTACCTGACTATTTTTATGACTGAGAATTGGGTCTACCTGACTTTTGTCATTTTTGAAAAAGATGTTTACCTGAATTTCAGTTCAAGGCCTGGCCTTCTTTAAAGTTTGAAATTACACACGTTCTGGGCAATATATTGCGTCTTAAGTCAAGTGAAATTAGTATAAAAAGGATATCATAAAAAAAAATTATTAATTCCCTTTTTAAGTTCTGTCTGTGGAATTATATACTGTTGTATTCAGATATAATTTGAGAGGAATCTTTTATTTAAATTATTCACTGGAATTTCATTGTGTTCATTGACTTTCTGGACTAAAACACTAGTTTGAGATTATTGTGAATTCATTCAAAGGCATTCTGGATTATATCACTATGACACATCAAGATGGGCACATCAGCACATTCAAGATTATTGGAATTCATCTGAATATTCTGTATTTTTGGACTTGTGATAGAACATTCATAATTATTTGGGATTTAATAAACAATACTGTAAGTGTCTTTTGAATTTTCACTTTGTATTCTAGGGAAAGAAATTGTTTGTTGAATTTTACTCAACGTTTTGGATTTCCTTATTTTCTGTTACATACTTAATACCAGTTGTAACACTATCAGGAAATGGACACTGTGTACCATATACGAATGGGAATAGTGGCATGAAAACATAAAAATATTGGAACTGACAGTATTTATCTGCACTGTAAACATCTTACCAATGTTACTCCTAGGTTATAAAACATTTTTGGATGTCATGCTTATAAGATAGCACCTACTCTGCATGAATAGAATTTTCAGCAAAAAAAGATCAAATTATATGCTAATATAAAAAGTATACATATATTCCAAGTTTATCAAAATTGGATCAGATATTATATCTTCTGGAGTTGTAACAAGCTCAGCCAAACTGATGCAACAGCAACTCATTAATATTCATAGATCTTGCTTATTAAGATTTATAGATTTTTCTTATTAATGCTCATAGATTTTTCTTATTACTGAACCCATCCAAGATCTAGAAAATACGAGCCCAGATTCCATGTTTGCTCAAAACTTAATCAAGATTGTTGCTTTTGGAGTGATAACAAGCTCAGCAACATCGCCTCATTAATATGCATGGATCTTGCTCATACCTGAAATAGTCAATGATCTTGATGATGTAAGCCCATATTTCAAGTCTGATCAACATCTAATTAGAAATATGGCTTCAAAGTAGCAACAAACTCAGCTTATATATGCCAGACTGCCTTACACAAGAGAAAATAATAATGATAGATCAGGGAAAATCAATAGAGGCCACAAATCACAATGTAGTCAGACTGTCAAGAGAGTTTTATACATATCATTTTTTGATGCAAAATGCCTGCTTGTCCAGGTACCTCTGTCTGACTGTTAGTGTCACTAGACATTTTTATGCCGTTCAAGTGTTGCCAAAAGTTCTGGAACACTACTAAACCACTCATCTGCTCAAAAGTACCCAAGGTATCCATCTACTCCATGACAACATATCAGCAGATAAATCCAAAATTGTGACAGACTTCCAGGAAAAGCACAGAATCCAAACTCTGCCACTACTTCTATACAGCCCTGATTTAGAACCAAGCGATTTTTGGTTGAATCACATTGTGACAGATATAATGAAGGGCATATGATCTGAAAGCCACCATGAGTTGGAAGTGCAGTTTTCCAGTGTTTGAACAACATACCAAAAAGTGAATATAAAATGGCATTTAATAATTGGTTAATCTGACTGAGAAAGTGTGGAGAGGTACATACGATGCACTGATCTACTGTTCACTGATAAAGAACTTTATTGTACAGCAAACTAATATGCAGAACTTTTTAAATCCCCCATGTACCTATGAGAATCCCCAAATGGACGATTGCAATGACCTGTGCCAAGTTTATGTACTTATTACAAGTTTCATATCTTTGACTCATTTTCATTAGAAATTAATTTTCATAACCTACCTGAATATAAAATAGCACAAGCTGCTTGCAACTATGTCTGCTGTGTTACCTGAAAGATGTTGGATCGTAGCTGAACACCCTCCTGAAGCCACTGATCCAGATGCTGAATATATTGCACATTAAGTTTCTTATCCCGTGTCAGCGTAGAGATTGGAAAGGCTCTTGTAATTACCAGCTCACATGCTATAAAAAGAAAAGAACAGAGATAATTAAAGAACCACAACATTTTTTTGTTACATTTACACATGGTTAATATAGGCCACAGTGACATGCGTTCTGATTCAGTTGCACATAAGTTGGCAGACTTAACAGAACTGATTCTGTCTGGTGGATTATTCCAGTAGTTCCCATTCCTCAAATCTTAACACTGGGAAAGAAAAGTGATTCATTGAACAAACTGCATTCCAGTGCACTTGATGTGCAATATATTCATCAGAGGTATGTTAGGAAATTTGCTCACATAAATATACCCCCATCTTCCATGTACCCAACCCTACCCCATGATCAAGATGAATCTAAAGTTTAGAGAAAAGTAAAAAAACTCCCCTAAAAATATAAAAATTGATGTGAAATATAACTTTTGTAACAGGATGCTTTCTATTAAATATGTTCAAATTCTATTTTGGCTCCCCTCCATATAATACAAAAAGTCACTTTTAGGCTTTTCTCTTAGGTCAAAATCTATCTCTTGTTTTGTGAGAAGATATTTGAAGTTTTTTTTACTTTATCTTTCGTAATACTAGCCATATCTGATGGCGCATTGGCATCATTTGAAAAAAAATCTGACAGCTTCATGCTCGGATGCTTTCTGTCAAATTTGCTCAAATTCTGTTGAATGGTTGTTGAGAAGATGCTGTAAACTAAATAGCAACTGTTAACTGATGGATGATGCATAATGGATTAAGGAACATATGATAAGTTCACTTGACTTTACACAGAGTAAGGACCATAAGATAAGTTCACTTGACTTTACAGTCATATGAGCCAAAAAAGTGGGGGACTAGTTGCACTAATAAGGTTGTGACATATTCTACATTTATCTAAATGACAAAATGGGCAATAGTTAAGAAAGCACGGGAGCAAAGTAATCTGTTGATATGCTCATCTTCTGGTTAAGACTGTAACATTTACCTGGATTCACGACAATCCATTAAAAATTTGTTCTCTACTTGCATTTAAGAGATTGTAACCAACAATGCTACAAGATAACAAGGGCAACAACTCTAAAAACAATTGAAGGCACAAACTGATGTGTTTATATGCATAACTGTATTATTTAACATTCCATGGTCATCCATCAAGCAAGGAAGGACCAGTTGTGCAAACAATGGAATGATGGATGGACAGACAAACAAACACTAGGATTATTATATAAATCTTACATGAAATTCATTTTGTATTGTTTATTCTCTTGGTACTGACACTGGTAATTTAATATCATATCTTGGATCATAAACAGTTTAAAATTGATAGGTCATTATTACTAACCAACAGAACAAATCAGTACAACTTGGAGAAGTTATCTCCCTTTAATTTGCTTCTCATTACACTCAATATTCTATTGTAAGATGTTCAAAAACAGGGACAGGATAGAACTGTTTATTTACATTTTCTTCTTCAAAGGCCTGATTTGAATCAATTCAACAGCCTCAAAGTATATTTACAAATAAATAATGATGACTATGACAAATAGTAAAGGTGTTAAGGATTAAGTTGTCATTGCAAGAAAACGTACAAAACAATTGTCAGGAAATTCCTATTCCTCTCAAACATGAAATGTTTTATGGGAATTAATAAAATATGCATGTGTGTAATTTATCATGTACATATTACTGAATAGGAAAGATGCATTACCAAGCGGATCACAAGGGGTTCCTTTGAACAAAATTCTGTATGTTGTGAGGAAAATAGCACCCTCTGCTGGCAAGAGACTTGGGCCACCCATATTCCCGCCACATCCCTCCTCTCGTCCATCTGGCAAAAGGTATGCTCTGAGTCCCTCCATCACAATCTCTTCTCCAGGTAGAAAGGTTGGTGTCAAAATCTTTGGCTGAAAAACCCAGGTGTATATTATTAAACAACCCCTTTATTTTGCAGATCATTTGCATACAGGCTTTCTGATCTTTTTTACTTCAAAAGTGGTTTAGACTGGTACAATGGGAATGTTTTAGAAAACATACAGCCTTTATGACCATTTTACTTAGGAGGGGGTTAACTGATGCAATGACAGTGTTTTAGAAAACATACAGCTTATTTGATCTTTTATTTAAACAAAAGGTCTCATTTCAATGAACTTCCTGATCTTAACGAGCATGGGACCATGCTTCCAACAAACATGCCATTATGTGACTGTTATGAAGGTTTCAAAAACCACTCTACCACTGAATGTGCACTTAGAAAAACTTGTTCCTTGATAAAAATATCTTGCAATGATGAAGTAATCAAGTTTAAAACTGAAATAAGTCGAGTCTAACTGCAACATGCACAGACCCATATCTTCCGTCACATAATTTGCCTGAGTATCTGTTCTATGCAATTTGTTAGGAGTAATTAGTAGAACAAATAACAGACATTGATCTGCAGATGCAGTATGCTATGGCAGATCAGGGTCTTTGTTGTCTTAAGTTTACCTCGACTTATAAGCGAGTATATATGGTAGTGAAATTTGTGGATTGGTGACGGGAACAATCATTACCGCAGAAGAATCATTGTTTTATTGTGTCCTGAAATCTATGTCAACCACAAAATCTAACCAAATTGGTATTCCATGAAAATTGCTACAGCTCTCCCTTATGATAACATGATTCTAGATAGGCATGGACATCATGACCACCATTAAACTTGTGTATTTTTAACTGGTCTATCAAACGTGACAATATGTGTTGAAAAACAAGAAGAAACTTAGTATTGTAGGTTTATTTCCTTTTTCAAACATTATCCTATACATTTTGATCATTCCTGTTATACCACATTTCAGTGCATCTGCAATTCCCACTATACTGCATTTTGGTATAGAATGTGGTTCTCACTATAACACAGTTCTGTATATAATGCAGTTGGTAGTTACAACCCCCAACTACTGTGTTATAATAACAAAGTGCTGTATAAGATGAAAATTTATAAATGATGATAGATAGTTTTACTAAACAAATAGAATTTATAGGAATCCATCAGAAAAAGTTTCTTCTTTTTCACTGCTAAGTGCTGAAACCATCTGAAATTCTTCAGCATTAACAAGATTTTCATGACGGTCATCATGGTGGTCATATTGGATGTATTATTGGCATTATTTTCATTTAGAATAACAAGACACCATAAGAAGCCTTTTAGTGAAAACCCTATATCAATATGACCATCAATTCATCAAAGGTAACAAGATTTTCGAGTCTTGGGCTTGGCCAATGTGGGTATGTGAGAAAGCTTTGCCAGTAGCTTCTCATGGGTCGGTGGTTCTTTCTGGGGTCTTCCCAGGTTCTTCCTCCACCATTAATGCTGGCCGCCATGTATAGCCTATCTTGTGTTGAAAAATGGCATGAAACCTTATAACAACAACAACATGTAACAAGATTTTCAAGTTGAAGATCATGGCACTAATAATGAATGTAAAGATGAACACCGTTTTCATTTATGATCAACAAAATATCATAAGAAGTCCTCTGGTGAAAACCTCATGTCAATATGACTATCCATTTAGGAGAAGTAGTGATAAGATTTTTTAAATGGCTGCCATAGCAAGCTTACTTGATATTCGTTGAGCACCATTTTCATTCTGGACCAACTAGACACCATAAAAAGTCTTTTAATGAAAACCCCCATACTGACATGACCATCGATCAGGAAGAATAGTGATACCAAATTTTTCAAGGTGGTCACTGCGGCAGCCATATTCGATGTCTGAGCAGTGGCATTTTCATTTAGGTCCAACAAGACCTTGGGATGAATGTGTGTGTATAAAGTTTCGTGGTAATATTCCAAAACAGTTCAGCAATAACAAACTTGTGCTAATGAAAGGATGACTTATAGACAATGGACAACATGTCATCAAACAAGCAGGAGCAATGTGATGCAAACCTTTTGTATGGGTGGAAGTCTCCTGGCTTCTCTGTTTACAGCTTCCAGTGTCTCAATATGCATAGCTACCACCCCTGTGGAAGAAAAGGAATTCAGTAATATAACAGCACCATCAATGGGTGTGTGTGAGTGAATGTGTACAAGCGTATGTGTATGTGTGTGTATTGTGTGCATGCATACCTGTTGCATCCCGATGATAAAATAAGTTGGAAATTGTGTTCAGGGCTCCACCTCAATCATACTGTGCTTACTTCTAAACCCCAACACAGGTTAATGGAGTGGTTTCTATTTACCCTTCAGAATAAGGCTGGACATCCTGAGATTACTGTAAACTGAAGGCAATGTAACAACGCATCGTATCTGAGCAATAATGTAGCTCCTCCATCTTACCTACAAATGCTTTGATATGTAACATCAACACAAATAATTTTGAAGCTGTTGCTGCTGCAATGGTGTGAAAAGCAATACAGATTTAGTTGCATACTGCCGTGAGACTAAATGATGGTGCGATCATGCCAAAATGAAGGCAAAAAGAGACTGTTTATTTCTAATACTTCTATTAATAATGCAAACTTCTATATGAAAGATGAAGAATGTACCCAATAAAGAGCCAAAGATATGTCTCTGCAACAGCAGAACAGTTGACTGGGAATAATAGATAACTATCAGGAATTTCTTGTGGTTACTTACTATATGAACCTAACCTGTGAATCTGTAAATTCCAGAAATAGCTGGAGAATTATCATGCCGGCAAACAACAAACAACTCATGCTAAGCAATTTAAAGCACCTCGCATTACTACAACGCTGACCTTTGCTACTACCTGATACTCTTGACTCTGACCTTTGCTACTACCTAATGCTCTGACCCTGACCTTTGCTTCTACCTGATACTCTTGACTCTGACCTTTGCTACTACCTAATGCTCTGACCCTGACCTTTGCTTCTACCTGATAATCTGACCCTGACCTTTACTACTACATGATACTCTGACCCTGGCCTTTGCTACTACCTGATAATCTGACCCTGACCTTTACTACTACCTGATACTCTGACCCTGACCTTTGCTTCTACCTCATAATCTGACCCTGACCTTTACTACTACCTGATACTCTGACCCTGGCCTTTGCTACTACCTGATACACTGACCCTGACCTCTGCTCCTTACCTGGAATCATCTGATGGAGGGCCTTGATATGTTCCTCTGTCACATGACTCTCCTCACAAACCTTGTCCACGAACTTTGTTACAAAGCGTATCACAGTGGAAGCTATGTCTGATTCTTCTGCTGTTTCATCAAAACCACTCTCACCTCCAAGGCTATCACTCTCGGCCAGGCTGAAAGAGAAACATTTTTAAACATGGTGTTCACTCAGTATAAAAACCCCAAATTTATTGTTGCCTTTCTTATAATGTGGATATGATCACAGATCCCATTAAACTCTATAGACCATTAAGTACTTGCTACTAAGTGAATCTAGGTCTGTGCAGTTTGTGAGGAGTAATTAGTAGAACAGACAACATATACCATGGGCTGTAGGTGCATTATGCCATGGCAGATCAGGATCTTTGTTGTTTGCAGTTTGACTCAACTCATAAGCAAGTATATATGGTATGTAGTTTGTTTTCTTTTGCAATATTATGACAAAGCCTAGCTGCAAAAATCCCTCAGGATAAATGGTACTTGCTTATAAAATAGATCCCTTTTATTGCTACAAACTATTCTATGTGGTACCCCACTTTATTAGACTAGCAAGTCTTAGCACTTAACCTTAACACAGAATCCAAGAGATGATACATATGAGATGGTCTAATGGCACATCAGCATGGCCTCAGCAATACAGTGCAGAGCCAGGTACTAACATGCGAGTCCTTTGTCTATTCATATTCTATTTAGCTGAAACTAAAAAAGGGTAAACATTGACTTTAATCGTGGACGTGGACACCCATATAATGTATGGATACCAAGGTATCTGATATACATGCGTATAAATCAGGTCCAACTGCAAACATAGTCCCAGATCAGCAGTGCATAACGTACCAGAAGATGAAGGCTTATGTTGCTTGTTCTATAAATCCTAACAAACTGCATAAACCCAGTTCTGCCAGGTGTTATGCGACAGCAGATCTGACTCCATGCAGTTTGCAGTTGAATCCAACCTACAAGCAAGTATATACAGTAATGCTTTGCTGAGCATCTGCCAAGAAGGGCTCAATGAAGATGGTGAAAATTTTTTTTTAACAAATCCTTGCCAAAACTTTAAGGAATACAAAAACTCTTCCAACTTCAAATCTTGCCAAAATCTGCCAGGAACACATACCCTTCTAACCAAACACATTGCCAAAGCTGCCAGTAACACAAGCCCTTACAATCCAAAACCTTGCTAAAACTGCCTCTAATACAAACCCTTCCAACTAAAAACCTCATCCAAACTTCCAGGAATTCAAATCCTTCCAACCAAAACCCTTGGCAAACATCCAGCAATTCAAACCCTTCCAACCATAAACCTTAGCAAAACTTCCTGGAATTCAAGCCCTTCCAACCAAATACACTGCCCAATCTTCCAGGACTTCAAACACCTTCAAACAAAAACCCTGCCCAAACTTCCAGAAATTCAAACCCCTTCAAACAAAAGGAAATACAAAAGTAAAGAGATAACATTAAAGAAAAAAAGGTAAAGAAGCTGCAACCTTGCTAACTGAAGGGAAACAAGAGTACCATGAATTGCATATTAGGCACTCACCCATATTCAATATTCCTAGCCTCTAGTAGGGCATAGTAAATGGCACATCAGACACCACCCCATATTTAAAGTCCTCTATGTAGGCACTATAATATTCTCACACCCATCCCATTTGTTTGTACCCCTCTACCAATTTTAAAAACAGAAGGCATCAAGGATATAAAAAAATGCACAAAACTTAGTCATTTCATTCACTGCTTTATAAGCTGTAACCTGATTATCGCCAGGGGATCCCAAATACTCTCAACCAGTTGGTGTTTCAAATCAAATGGAGTTTTTTTTAGCAAACATGGTCACCATATTTACTTGGGCCAGTCTATGTTTCCAAGAAACAGATGTGATGTAGTTCACTGTCTTTGAAAGTCTCAATAATTCCATAAATTTTGGATTTACATATCTCTGAACACATGTATAATCTGCTGAAAGTACCCTCAAAAACCAACCAATCAAGAATATACTTTGTGTAGCACATTGTTTAAAGTATATAAAAATATTTTATTAACTTTCCGTTACAATTCAGTTAATTTTGTTATCTCAGTTCAAATTGTCTGTGTTGACCTAACTGAAATATGGAGCCTACTCTTTATAATGCATGGCATGGGAGCTGTCAAGTGACCAAGCATGGCATGGGAGCCATCAAGTGACCAAGCATGGCATGGGAGCCATTAAGTGACCAAACAAGGCAGGGCAGCCATCAAGTGACCAGTTCTATAAATGAGACCATCCTGTACTGGGCTATGTCACAAATGGAATATGTAATAATACTGAATAAAAGCATAAATGTACAGTGCAATGAATGTTATGAAAACATATTAATTGACAGTGAAGTAAATTAAGTGACAACAAAAGGCCAATATAAAACAAAATTAAACCAATATTTCTAAGGATTCATAAACATAGTATTGTCAACCCATGAGAATGTTTATCAGGAATCTTGGTGTGAGAATTTTCAGAATATGGCAGCCAGTTGAGAATGTATAACATGTCTGTTAAAAGGTACAAACATCTATACAATCATATTGCATCTTATAATCTTACAGACAGAAACAAATAAAGTCCACTGATAATAAATAATAAATGTATTCCTCTACTTACACAACCTAGAATTATCTCAACATTTTTGACAAAAAAACAATAACAAGAAACATTAGTTCTCCTCTTGAATAACGTGCATCTCTCTTTTCTCCTCATCTCTGCCACTATGTTACAAATATTTACTGTCTAAACGACTGGTTTCTTATGTACATTCCGTTTTTCACACTGAGAAACAACATTCTGTATACCAGTCTATTAGACTGTCACATATATTTTTCTTTTAGCTGTGTACACACAGAAAATTCTGATTCGTAATTCTATCACATACAAGTTTGACTTTACAGAATTTTGTCTATTTGGAAATCAGGATTTTCACTAAAAATTTCTGCAAATTCGTTGACGTTTGTAGTAGCTGGCATGTCTGACCATACCTACATTATAACATAGTTTATAAAGTTCTGGATTTTCTTTGTTCAAATTCAAAGTTGTATGATCCATGTGTAAGATTGGTGGTTGTATACTGAAGGGATTTATGGCAATGGATCACTGTATAACTTTTTGACATTGCAAAAAATAACTAAATATTGACAAAAAATGTTTCAAGGTTACCTAGCTGTGACGTTGCTGTTACTTTTGCTCTCATCATCATATCCCATGTTTGTGTTCTTGGCACTCTTGTTACAGTCCAAAGGGACACGGAGGTACACAATCCTGTTTGCATAGTGAATAGCTTGGCTGTACACTGTTGATTCTTCATTACTCATCATCTCCTTCTGCTGTTCCTCGCTTAGGGTACTCCATATCCTTAACTAGACAACAAGAAAAATAAGCCATGAGTCTCTAGTTAAAGAAAAATAAACCATGCATCTCTAGTTATAGAAAAAATAAACCATGAGTCTCTAGTTATAGCAAACCTAAACCATGAGTCTCTAGTTATAGCAAACCTAAACCATGAGTCTCTAGTTATAGCAAACATAAACCATGAGTCTCTAGTTACAGCAAACATAAACCACGAGTCTCTAGTTATAGCAAGCATAAACCATGAGTCTCTAGTTATAGAAAAAAAAAACCATGAGTCTATAATTAAAGAAATATAAACATCAGTGTCTAGATAAAGAAAAATAAACCATGAGTCTCTAGTTAAAAGAAATTAAACCATGAGTCGCTAGTTAAAGGAAAATAAACCATGAGTCACTAGTTATAGCTAAAATAAACAAGTCTATAATTAAAGAAATATAAACGTCAGTGTTTAGTTAAAGAAAAATAAACCACGAGTGTCTGGTTAAAAAAAAAAACATGTGTCAAAGATTTGAGAAAAATAAACCATGCAATTCAAGGTAAAGAAAAATAAATGAGTCTATAATTAAATAAAAATAAACCATGAGTCTATGATTAAAGAAAAATAAATCATGAGTGTCTAGGTAAAGAAAAATAAACCAATGAGTCTATAATTAAATTAAAATAAACCATGAGTCTATAATTAAATTAAAATAAACTATCTCTATGATTCAAGTAAAATAAACCATCAGTCTATAAGCAAAGAAAGCAAAGAAAAATAAACCATGAGTCCCAAGTTAAAGAAACATAAACCATTAGGCTGCACTTTACAAACAAATGAAACTGAGTATGGTATGCAAATATGGTTGGCTCTCGAGCCACAATTTTGATCAATGGCTTTTGGATCCAAAACTGATTTGCAATGTTCTACATTCATATTTTGACCTATATATAGATATTGATGACACCACTGAAGCAAGCAAGATGGTATATCAAAAAGGTCTTTTTCACAAGTTTACAAGTGCAATTCTATGACACAATGACCAATATGTCAAGCATTGACAGCAATATTACCAACAATTATAAGGCACTGTGACCAAAATGTCAGACCTTTACAGCAATATTACTGGCAATTCCATGACACATTTACCAATATGCCAGACCTTACAGCAACATTACCTGCACTTCTATGACACAATGAACAAATTGTCTGACCTTAACAGCAACCTTACCAGCAATTCTATGACACAATGACCCATATGCCAGACCTTTATAGTAATATTACCTGCAATCTATGACAGTGACCAATATGTCTGACCTTTACAACACCCTTACCAGCAATTCTACGACACAATGACCCATATGTCAGACCTTTACAGTAACATACCAGCAATCAATGACAGTGACCAATATGTCAGACCTTTACAGCAACATTACAACCAATTCTATGACACAGTGACCAATATGTAAGACTTTTGCAGAAGCATTACCTGTAATTCTATCACACTGTGACCAATGTCAGACCTTTACCACAACATTACTGGCAATTCTATAACAGTGACCAATATGTCAGACCTTTACAGCAACATTACTGGTACTAATGACAAAAAGGTCAATAAAATCTTTGACAAATCTGTGATTACAACAACATAAATATGTCTGACTTGTGCACAATATCATCTAGTAGAGACATATGAAAACTAAGCAGAACAGTAACTGAAGACCCTTACCAATTCTGAAGCTGTCTCCCTTTATCCAAATACTGGAGCTAATAAATTTGAAAAATTTGTTTTTGCCAGTTTCCCTTTACTTTTCAAATTTTCTAAAACTGTAAAGTAGATAATGACATGGAAGGTTCACACTGTTGGAAGAGGATTTCTGTTTCACAGTTAGAATTATATTCCACTGGAAGAAGTAACCTGTATTTTTATACAATGAGGTAGTTTTTGAATAACACTGTTCAATTCAGAATAACACTGTTTTATATATGTCCATAAATTTCTAGAAGCAAACGAGAGTACCTTGAATGGACTGATGCTATACTGGATAAAAAGAACTTGGGGAATTCATGACATTGAAACCATCTCTGATATTTTTCAACGATAACAAGATTTTTAAATTAGTTGCTGTGGTGGACATATTAGATGTCAATGGACCATTTATTTTGGACTACAGATGCCATAAGAAGTCTTCTAGTGAAAACCCCACGACGATATGACCATCTATTCAGAGGTACTGATGCTAAAAAGATTTTCAAGATGGTCACTGTGGTAGTCATCTTGAAGAGCGAGCTGCACCATTTTCATGTAGGATCAACTAGACATCGTGTGAAGCCCCATGTTGATGTGATCATGAATTTAGGTGTAGGCATAATAAGAAAGTTAAGATGGCCATATTAGTTGTGCAAGCTGCACTGTTTTCATTTATGATTAACTAGAAATCATAAGAAGTCTTTTGGTCAAAACTGTATGTCAATATCACATTCCATTCGGGAGAAGAAACAATAACATTTTCAAAATAGCCACTGTGACAGCCACACTGGAAGTCAGATCACCAACATTTTTATTCAGAACCAACCAGACATCATAAAAAGTCTTTAATTGAAAACGCAATGTCGATATAACAATACATTCTAAAGAAGAATTAATAAAATTTTCAAGATGGCTGCTGTGGTGGCCATATTGAAAGCACGAGCAGCACCATTTTCATTTAGGATCAATTAAACCATCAGATTAACGTGTGTGTAAAGTTTCATGCAAGTCTTTAAGTTGTGTAGGTGTAGTTGTAACAAACTTGTGCTAACAGAGGGACAATGGACAACAGGCCATCCCAAAAGCTCTCACAGACTATTCCCAGTAAAGCTAAAAACTCATTTTTACTTTAAAAGAGAAGATTAAAAATTTTATTTTCTTCCAAACAAAATGAATATCAGTATAAACAATTTAAAGAGATGTGTGGAATTATGCTCATCAAGCTGAGTATGACGAAGTTACCCTTAAGATTTTCTTTGTTATGATTACCTGTTCAGCAGCTATTTCCAGAGCTCCAATCTGTTTGGGTTTATAGGCAGGATTAATGGACCGTCTCTGTCCCTCTGGGGTCAGAGATGAGCCTCTACTTGAGCCATTCCCTTGTACTTTCAAACTCTACAAAACAAAACAACCATATCAGAGTAAACATATGATGTATCAAGCTTCAAAAATATTACTGTAATCTTATATGTATAATGTGTACTTTTTAATATCTATTTTTCATATTTTAAGGAGGGTGTATACATTTTATGGCAGAACAAACCAAATAATTTTCTGGATCAATTTGACAAAAGGATCATAGCAATAAAGCTGCCTACTCATGCCACATTCACTACTGGTAAAATATTAAATTTGTGCATAATAACTACTTTTATGACTCGATGGTATTAAACTATGGAACAGAAAAGAACAAAAACCGATGAGCTTTGTAAAATTCAACAAATAATTTATTTCCCAAGAATACAAAGTGAAAATTTGAAAAGAACTTACAGTATTCGTTAATTAAATCCCAAATAGTCCTAAAAGTTCTATATCAAATCCAAAAGTATGGATTATTCAGAACGAATTCCAATCTTTAAAGTGCTGATGTACCAAAAGCCTGAAATAGTGTTGATGTGCTAGCAGTCTTGACATTTCCCAATGATATAATCCAAAATGTCCTTGAATTAATTCACAATAATTCCAAAATAGTGATCTAGTCCAAAAATAATCAATAAACACTCTGTAATTCCAGTGAATAATTTTTAAATAAATAAATCCTCTAAAATTAAAAGTAAACATAGCCATTAAGTTGAGTCTGTTAGTCAGATTTAAGGTAGGAATAAGTTTCTAAAACAATGAACCTTAATATAAAAACCTCAATCTGAGAATCAGGATGAGGGTCAAAAGTTCATTTCTAAGTTAAAATCAATCTTATATTGATCCAAACTACAGTGATCTTAATGGAATTTCCATCAAACTGTAAACAGAATTCATTTCTAGAAAATTCTAAGGTCAAAATCAAGGCTGTATCCAGAACCCAAACTTAGTAAACATGTTTATTCTGCACGATATTAGACATGATGGCCAAGCTCCTATCACCAATTATGGATAAAGGTCAATCACATAATACAAATTAAATATATAACATATAATCATGAACAAAAGCCAACACACAATGCAAATTAAATATACATTATACCACATTGTTTAAATGTCTCATTTAATAAATAAATAATGCTTACAAACCATGATAGTCCTGTTTTTATTGCTCATGTTAATAAACTCATTTCATTTCACATTATTTTATGGTGTTTGTACTCTGACTCAACCAGAAGTACACTTGGCACTGGTAACTCGTTCATTTACTCTGTCATTTGAGACTAGTAACTTGTTTATTTACTCTGTCATGTGAGACTGCTAACTTGTTCTTTTACTTTATGTGAGACTGGTAACTTGTTCATTTACTATTTCACTTGAGACTCGTAACTTGTTCATTTAATCTGTCATGTAAGACTTGTAGCTTGTTCATTAACTATGTCATGTGAGACTGGTAACTTGTTCATTTACTATGTCATGTGAGACTGGCAACTTGTTTATTTACCAAGTCATGAATAAAGATGTCGATCCTAAAAACTGGTTTCCCAGGTCCCTGATCAAAAGGAAATTATATCAAATGTGAACCTGAACTGGTTTGTTGTAAGTTCATACATGTCAATCCTCCGAGAGGTATAAACATAATTATTACTAATATAAGTGGCAAAAAAGTGCAAGCTGAGCATAAAAAGAGAAATCTATATATTACATGCCATAATTATAGAAAACTGTATGAAAAATGTACACTTAATTTTGCTACTTACCTGTATCTGCAGTTAAAAGTTCTTGTCACAAATTGGTAAACTCCACGTGTGTGGATTAGTACGAGAATACAGACACAAAACAAAATGATAAATTATTTATACACAACATTCACTTTAATTAGTCTACATCACATGTTTAACTTTCACTGAAAGGAAGTAAAGCCAAGTCTACAAATTCTGAATGTTGTATGAAATCACTTTAGAATTCCTCTTTCAGAATCTGTAAGGCCCAATTGATTTGTCTTTTTCCTGATGCAAAATTTCTTCAATTTAACAAAATCTCTCTCCCCTAACATTTTTTAGTCATATACAATCCATGAGTCACACCAATAAAGCCCACTTTTGTTAATATTTGGTGCCATATTTTTTTTTCAAAACAGACTCATCTGCTAAAGTGTGTATTAAAATATAATGAATCTGACACAAATTGTTTAAATTTCAAGAAACCCATCTGTTTTCTTCGAAATGTGTTATGTACAGTTACTATAAATAGAAAATAAGGAAACTGTTCGACATACATAGCCATATGGTCGGACATGTCTAAAATATAAGAGTAGCTGAAGCAGGTCTACGATGGATCAATGTCACATAACATGAGCCTCGAACTTTACTCGTTATTTTGTTGTCTTGCTTGCTCCTGATGTCACCAGATATAATCTTTGATCTGAACATGGAAACATGTTTTTTTTTGTTTTTGTTTTGTTTCTATATAAACTAAACAGGTACCTTATAGTTAATTTTATTACCTGGGTAATTACGAACACCTTGAATATTTTAAATCTGTTCATATTACCACATTACAGTAACAAAGATGCATATACTAAAACTACAAAAAGTGTCAATGTATAAAATTTGAAAAATTACAAACTTTTCCTTGGAAAATAAATGATTCACTGTTTCATTTCTTATCTTAAATCACAGTATTTTGACAACTTCTTTGTGACCAATTGCTGATCAATGCCTCATTGACTTAGCATGGTATTTTCAAAGGCAATTTGTGCTAGCTAAAGCTTTGATGTGCCAAACATAATTATGACCCACTATCTGGGTAAATTCTAGACTGGAGTCGGAGATATATTGCAATCATTTCATGCTAGTTCAAATAAGTATAATTTAAATCTGAATGAATACAAACAAAATACTGATACATAAGAAACTGTTACACTGAGACTTCACAGCTACATACAAATATTCAACACTGAAAGAAAAATGGTCAAGCCTGTTTTACAGTAAACCAATCAAATGTCATGTAACAAATATTGATCAATGCACTATCCAAAGCAGCAGAAAGTTATTTCACATGAAAACAAAGCAAAATCATCTAGATCTTCAAATATAGGATATCACATGCATGTTCATACAGCGCAACTAAGTTTTTCACCTTATGCCGAGTCAAAAATTGGAGCACCTATTACTCAATATACATATCAAAATAAGATAAAAACAGATCCGGGTCTAGCTCAGGTTACTTAGCTAAGTCCCTAGTTATACTGATGGTGCTGACTTCAGAGCAAAGTTCAAATACATAGACATATTTAGCAGAGATGCCAGAGCCTTGTGATCTAGCACATGGGGCTAGTTGTAGTTTCAACTGCCATCTACTGTCTAATTATGTATCATGGTATACAAAAAAATTGAGGTTCAAAATTAAAGGTTTCTGGTCATGTTGGGAACAACAAAATGCTGCCTTCATGATGTCCTCCAAGAAGGAGTGATTATGGTCAGCTCATGAGGTAGCAACAGCTCAAACCTCATGGGCTTTAAGTTTAATAAAGGAAAGGTCTTGATCAGTAACTGGAATGCTCTTTTGATTGTGGTGACAATCCATTGTGAAGTAGTGGCAGCTGAAATGTCTACAGAGCCTTGAGAGGGAGGAAGAGATGCTTCATACCCTTTCTTTTTCCTGTGGATGCTTTAAGATAGAAACAAAGTGCCCGCATGGGACATAAAAACCTATCTGTATCATCCGCAGCACAGATTCGACTAAGACTGGGGATTTCTATTGGCAGTGGAGCTATGGAAGGTAATGATTTTTGGCTAAAAACTGGCTGACAAAGGAGAGAAACCAAATCATAATTCCCATTACACCGGAGACAGCCAGTGTCAATAGATAAGGCATGAATCTCACTTCGTCGTTGCGCTGAGGCGAGGGCAAGTAGAAACAGTCTTGAGAGTGAGGTCCTAAAAGAAGCATCACTCTTTGGTTCATAAGGGCTTTTGGTTAATGACCATAAAACACAATAAAGATTCCATCAAGACGTAAGAGAGCGTGAGTCAGGTCTCTGCAGCTCACAATACTTAATAAGATCAGCAAGGTGTGAACCTGAACCAATTACTGTGCCTTGAGAATATTTAAGTGTGTTAGAAATGGCAGCTCTATAGCCCTTGATAGTGGATACAGAGCATTTTTTGTTCTCAAAGAGAAATAAAAGGAAATCAGCCACAGAGGTTATAGAGGAGCAGCTAGTATTCAACACATTTCCTACTACACCAATCACAGAAGATTCTCCACCTGGCATCATAAACCTTGGATGTAGAAGCTCTCCTGGCCTGAATGATGCAACTGGCAACTCGGCCTGAAAAGTTGTTCTGGTGGAGAGATCACCTGAGATAAGCCAAGCATGAAGGTGGAGAATTTGTGGATTGTTGTGGAGGAGGGATCCCAGGTGTTGCGACAGAAGATCCCTCCTGAGAGGAAGAGACCTGGGATGAGCAATCAACAGGTCTATAAGATCGCTGAACCACAAGCGCCGAGGCCACAGAGGGGCTATGAGAATGATCTGAACAGTGGGAGTTCTGACTTTCTGCAACACTTGAGGAATCAGTCGGAAGGGTGGGAAGGTGTAAGCGAACAGCCGATCCCACTGGAGACTGAATGCATCCACTGCCCAAGCTCCTTGATCCGTGACAGCAGAAACATAAAATGGGAGTCTGTTGTTGAGCCTGGTAGCAAACAGATCCACAAGGGGCCTTCCCCACAGCAGGAATAGGGACTCTGTAACAGAGTGGTGACAAAGAGATGAGTCGTCCATTCTGTGAGGATGGCTCTGCCAGTTCTGGAAAGACTGTCCACCAAAATGTTCTTTATGTCTGGAATATGCCGAACTCTGAGTGTTATGTCCTCTGAGGTGGTCCAGCGCAGGAGGTTCCAGACTTCCACACAAGGAGAAGGGGCATGTGTGCCTCCCCGATGTCAGAGATAAGCTACGACAGATGTGATGTTGGAGGAGACCATGACGCATCGACCCCTTTCTCTCTCAATGCACCCTTGTAATGCTAGGTATACAGCCTTCATTTCTACGTTGTTTATGTGGAGGGATGATTCGGACGGGGTACAATGTCCCTGTAGAATTATACCCTCTGGTTCTAAATGAGCGCCCCAACCGGAATCTGACATGTTGGCAAACAGGTAGGAGTGGGGTTCAGGTGCATGCATGGGGACTCCAATCATGAATCTGTCCCAATTCTTCCACCACTTAACGGTGATGAAATGCTGGTCCTAGAAAGATCACTGTTGATAGAGAATCTCTGTGAGGTTTCCAACTTTCAAGAAGGAGGAGCTGTAGAGGTCACATCCTATTAGAACCATGTCACCAACTGCATTCAAGAGTCCCAGAAGGAACAGGTACAGTCGAGCAGACAAAGAAGTTACTGCTTGTAGCATCTCTAACAGGGCTAGGATTCAATCTATCCAATCCAGTGGAACTCTTAAGTTCTGGTTTGTGATGAAATTCATTCCCATGTAAACAAAGTCTTGTGATGGAGTGATTTCCGATTTCTCGAGGTTGGGCAAAAGACCAAACTGAGTTACCACAGACCAACAGCGGTACAGGTCCTGATGAAGGGACTCAATTTGAACATCATGGGCCAGCCAGTCACTGAAATACTGGAGAATTGGTATTACCAGCAACCAGAGGTATCCCGCCACTATTCCCCTTACTCGGGTAAAAACTCTGGGTGCGGAAGAAATTCCAAATGGTAGAACCCCGAACTGAAATACTTCCTGCTCTAAGCAAAACCGGAGATGTTTGTGATGATGAGGACATATGGTGATGTGTAGATAGGCATCCTGAAGATTGATGGAGACTGCCCAATGAACAGTTGAAGCGCATTCCAGACTGACATGAAAGGTTCTTCCAGAAGAACATGGTTTAAGGGGAGAGGTCGATTATAATGTGAAACTTTCCACTTTTCTTGGTGACTAGGAAGATACAGGAACAGAAGTCAGGTGACTGATCGTTCACGACCCTCTCAACTGCCCATTTTTGTAAAAGGATGTGCACTTCCTCCCTCAGTTTCACCAGATTGGATTGGTGAAGAAAGATGGGGGCCCTGGATACAGGAGGTAGTTCACGAAACTGGAGTTGGTACTCCTCGTTCACTATAGAAAGGACCCAACCATCGTCTGTGATGCTTGACCAGGCCTCAGAAAAAAAGGCCTAGGCGAGTACCTACAGGAATGCCTGGGACAGGGATGTGCGGCAGGAGAGGGTTCAAGTCTCTAGGGCTGTACCTCACCCTCTCCTTTGGGAAAAGAAGGGGGTTGAAGAAACTGCCTTGTTCCTTTCCAGGTTTGTCAGCCACATCTGTTTTTGGTTTCTGGGAACCAAACTGACGAGAAGGAGGCAGCTATTTTGAGGTTGCTTATTGGACTGAGGTTGTGTCCGCTTGAAGAACTTAGCAGACGGCCCTTGAGGGCAATTCGCATTGACATGCTTCCTGGCCGATTGTGATGGACCATGAGTGGATGTGAAGGATCTACGTTGATAATCCAAGTCCTGAGATGCCACTGAAGGAATGAGGCCTCCAAACAGACTCTCGGCTTCAAGCAGAGCAGCCCTAAGGAAGTCTTTACTGTGATCAAGAAGTACCTTTGAAGAGTCCAAAGCAACATCACAGCAGAAGTGAAGAAGATCCGCTTACAAAGCCACAGAAACAGAAAGTGCATGACAAGATGTCTTGACCACAGTTTCCAGCACACGTTGCCCATCCTCCATTTGAAATACCCACCTTGGTCACACTGGCATCAAGTTGGGGAGGTTTCATGGGCCACTTTGGGGAATGTACCCAATAGCTGGCAGAAGAAAGCAAGGGTCACAATGTTGAGGAGGGAACGGTCCACCCTCGATGCTGTCAATTAATATTTTGGTCTGTCGAAAACCTCTCAGCAATTGCCTCAATCATAGAAGAATGAAGAAGGAGGAGGTCTGGATGAGGTTGAGCCCCCAACATTTTATCCAGACTGGAAAGGATCTATTTGGACTGTGCAACGGGTTTTGGGCACAAGTCAGGGGGTAAGAGGTGATAGACTTCATTTATTGCCTTGTCAAAAGACCATACCTCCTCTCCCACATCTAACAAAGAAGGAGCAGTGCTTCCTCCATGTCAAACTCACTGGAGTCCACCATAATGGAGATAGCATCATCGAGGACTTTCTGAGCTGGAAAGTGTGAGGAATCACTAATTCCCTAGGAGGTGAAGAGGGGATAGGAATACTCTGCACTATGTCCCGTACTGCAACACGGTGGGTAGGGGCTGAAGGAGTGGTAAGAGCTGGAGAGAGATGAGAACATCTGTCAGTCCTGGAAGAAGTGATGACTCTAGCCTTCCAAATGGTTTTCACCTGACGATAAGGTGATGGTGGGACATGAGCCGCAGCACTGCCTCTGTTATGAGGGCAAGATCCAAAAACCCAAGGGGGAATACATGACCAAGGCCTCTGAGGTGGAGGGCCCCACATCCTATTGGGATTCATTGAGATAATAGGAAAGGGGGGAATGCTGATCCGATCCCCTATCCTAGTCTGAGCCCACTGGTTGGACTCCCAATGTACATAATGAGGTTGTAGAGGGTGGAGAGGGGGAACTCCGTTCAAACCCTATCCACATACCATGATGCCTTAGTGTGATGATCAGAGGATACAGGATTGTCAACTGATGCATCACTAAGGAAAGTGTGTTGCTGAGACTCCCCAGTGGGAGGGTGCGACACTACCTCTGACAGGGTGGTGGCAGTGCATCTCCTCCTCGATAGGAGGCAACAACACTCTATGAGAAGAGCGGTGCATCTCTTCCTTCAAGGGAGGTAGCAACACACTATGGTACAGGCAGTGCATCTCCTCCACAATGGGAGGCAGCAACACATTAAGAGGTAAGCGGTACATCTCCTCCACAATGGAGGAAGTAAAATGCTATGGGATGAGCAGTGCATCTCTTCTATGGAGATGCTACAGGGTCACTATATTTCCTTAATGGGATGTAGCGACATGCTGGGAGGGGTATTCCGGTTAGAAAACCCCTTATTTTCAGTAACAGAGAAGCCAGAAAATTCTGAGGAAGAAAGAGAATGAAGTTTCTTCTTTCTCTGATAAGTGTGGCTGGAGTCTGCAAGATTCCAGCTTTCTGCTGACCATGATTTACAAAATGTACAATGATTTTTTCTTGTACATTTGGAACATTTAATACAGTCGAGATGAGTGTCCCAGAAGACTTCTTGTGGCCACACTTTCCACAGACTGTGTAGACATTATTCCTTAATACAGTAAATAAATTATTTCTAATGTCATGTAGAACTCAACTTGTTTGTATGTACCATGTACGAAGTACACCCCTGTGATCTCTATAGACGTAGTAAACTATAGCATAAATTTACGTCTTTTCCATGTAAGAAAGAGCGTTTTATGCAATTGTTATTGAGAAAATGAATTATACATACATACAATAATAATGCAAACAAAATTCAACCTGTTAAATTAAATATCTGGTATAGATACCATATACAACGTGGTTCCTATGGTGTCAATCTAAACTGAAAAACACACAGCATCTAGTGAGCAAGCTGTCATTATTCGTTGCATAAATGACTTACCGGTACCTAGATATAAAATGATTTTGATAGTAAGTGTATCTGACACCTGTGGGAGTACACAAAGTAACCCCAAGTCCCTGGAGGAACCGAAACTGGAGGGAAAAGGTTACCACAATTATATTTGGAAATAAATACAAACGGATAACGTAACACCATTAGATATAATTACTGAAGAGGCCAGGTCACAACTGAGGTTAGAAAAACACTGCAACAGGAAAATTTTTTTCTCTGCTGTTTGGCACACATCTGATCACATCAACATCCTTGAAAAAGATGAGCTAGCTGTGCTTGTTTTGTACACAACATAGTAGGGACAAATGAGCTGCACAAATGAATTGCATCATACAGACAATTCTTCACTCTAAGGGAGGATGTATACGGATACATCAAATGGATGGTACAAAAAAGAAAGCTAAACAATAGCCATGGGTAAGCTTTGCTGCTATTAAAGAACACATCACAATATAATCTGAACGTCTGAAAACAGATGTAAAAGTTGTCATAATCTGTTCTGCAAGAAGTGCAAAATATAAAAAAACCCTGAGAAAACAAGAACACTTGTAATATTTACATTTCTATGTCCTTCTGGACTCTTGGATACATTTACTGCCATCTCAGTCACAAGAATCTCCTCATACTGCGGGGCATATAGCTGCCGAATCTGTTTCTGAACATCCTGGTAGAATGCAGCCTCCCAGAACTGAAGAGTTCCCCAAACAGCATGGTCTTGTACCAGTGTATATGAAAACTGGATAACACCAGTACATAATTTCTACAATAAATAAAAAAATGTCATTACTGTTCAACTGTTTTATGAAAGCAATGTTGCTTAAGCTGAAAAGCTTCAAGAAAAGTATCTACCTCTGCTAGTTGTATTTGATAAAGTTTCAACTAATGACATTCATGCCGAGAGACACCAATCTTTTGTACAAAATTAGGTGAAGAGGAGCCAACACCCACTGTTACCTCCTACGGAGTTATCTGCACCCATTGATAGCGACATTCAATAGACAGAATGCTGACCTTATTGCCTTTAAAGTTTTTACCTGAGTGTACTGATTATTAAATTTGTTTTAGAAATTGTATCATACCCAACCTAGGACACTGTATTACTAAAAGACATTACTATGAAATGTTGCTATATATTATGTCAGTGTAACAGACATTATTTATTATATAATGTTCCAATACAAATATTGTCATAATATATGATTTCACATTCACTTTCATTCGCATCGCAATTAAACTGTATACATGCACTTGGACTATAAAATTGTGCAACTGTTCTAGAATAATGGCTAATTAAGTAACTTTGCTTCTAATGACCACCTGAAAGAGATGGGATATCCAGGTAAACACAGAAGGGAATTAGAGTAGCTCATGGTTTGTTATCATTTACCTTCAAGCACCAAGTAACACCAATCTTAAGTAAGATACAATTTACTTGGTACATTTTTATATTAGTAACAAGTCAAAGGTACAAAATGAGAAGCATATGCAAAACATATACAGTCCCACACACTAATATCAACATAAGTTAAGTTGACAAGCTGCCTGTGTTGACGTAAGTCCTGGACCCATGGTCTATTGTTACTACCACATCTTTCAAGTTTATGTCTATGTCAAGATAAAAAAAAAATGTATATGTCGACAGAAGTCCTAGGTCCTTTTTTGAACAAATCCTTTGTTTTCCAATCATTTATGTCGACAACCTGTCACTTCTGACCCATATTTTGTTCTAGAGTTATATGATTGTGCTGCCAGGCTTTAATGTTGCTGTCGCAATTAACAAATGAGCATTTTTTTGCTCTCCAAAAGGTGGTCTTTCACATCGACTTCAATAACACATGCACCCTTCATCAAAGCAAGCCAGCTACGATCTTTGATAAAAACAACACAACATTCATCAAAACAGGCAGCACTAAATTTGAATACATGTAAAGAAATCTGATTCATTGATGCATTTTCCACACTGATCAGTGATTGGAATATATTTTTTGTGCCATGAAAACATCCATTTTTTGCAGGAAAATGAAGTAACTTTATCCTTACAATGGCTACTAATGGCAGCGTTAAATGGAAATTAAATTTACAGACTCTTGAAACTAAATATCTAGCCATTAAGGAACTTGAAGGTGGGGCATCTCACAAAAATTTTGTGGAAATTTTTTCAATTGTTGACAGATTTTAATTTCCCTATGAAGAGCCTCTTCCAATTGGTCAAAAGATCAGCAAGATGTTTGTTGTCTCCAGCAAATCATAGTCAAGGCCAATTTAAATATATGCAGCGTGTAAAAGACAATGATACAGTCACATGCTACTGATGATAAGGAATATCAAAGTGAATTTTTTTAGTGACGTTTGTTGACAATGGATAAAGACCAAACAAGGACTTCAGTTTGTATTCTGCATGTATTTTCTAATGGGATGTGACTTACACATGATTAAATTTCATGAATTTTCTAGCCTGTGACCTATACCAGAATTGATGGATTTTCCATATACATGTACAGTACTTAACACATTATGGATGGTACTACACAAATGTTAAGTTATCAATATACAAGTGTATTCAAACTACTTTTGTCTTCACTGAATCTAAAAGTCCATTGTGTATTTTATTTTTAACCCACCTTTCTGATGACTGGTCACCCTTTACAAATATCACCTGTATGTGAAATCAGATTTTGTTCAGCCCCCCCCCCCACTCATCTCGACATCTGCTTATGTTGACAATATTACCTCTAGCCTGAGGAACACACACACATACATACATACATACATATATTTTTACATACACATACACTCACACGTACTTACTCGGCAGAACGAGGTAGCTAATGGAAGAACTGCAGCTGCAACCCCATTTTCATCCATACTAGAATCATTCTGAAAGTGTATAAAGCAAGGTATGTATTATATTAAAAATGTTGAGTTATAATGCAATTTCAGATGTAATGCTGTACTACGACGGACCCCATGGCCAAAATCATACCAATGTATAACAAGTTGTGTTAAAATAAAACAAGGTGACACTTAGTCTTATGTCTTCATTTCCTTTTCAAAACACCATCATTGAACAAATTTTCACACCGCCCACTATAACACAGTTCTGTATATTATGCTATTCTCAATATAACACAGTTCCATAAATATCGCAGTTCTCAATATAATGTGGTCAGTGGTAATGGACCCCATCTAACGTTTTATAACAAGGACAACTAACATTGTACCAAAGTTCCATCTGACTACTGTGAATGATGTAGAAAACACCGCTTTCAAACCTTTAACACTGACTCTTAAAGTTTGCATTACCAATTCTCCTGTTCCAGTCAAGACTGGAAAACCTAGTGTATCAAGATACCACTTAAGGTATATATAATTGCTATGGAAAAAGTTTCACTTGAATATGATGTAGAAGATGTATGAATTTCATAACTTACATACCGAATCTTAATGTTTCCACTGATCAAGTGATATCTGTCTGACCATGCACAGGTAAAAAAATTAGTACCTTGTTATATCTCTCCAAAGGCAAGACAATTAGCACTTTGCTACATCTCATGCACAGGTGAGATAATTAACACTTTGTTATCTCAAAGTGATATTTATTTCTCACCATTCACTGGTGAAACAATGATCACTTTGTTACATCTCGAAGTGATATTTATGTTTCACCATGCACAGGTGAGATAATTAGATATCTGTTAATCTCAAAGTTCATAAAATCACAGTTTGTTATAAATGGTTTTCACCTTTTATTTCTTGAAAAAAGTTTACCTGTAATGCACAGTTGAGAAGACGCACAATCAAGTCAAACTGCTGATGTTCCAACATAGCTCTGTTGCTCTGTATGTGTCGTGATAGTTCCTCTGTCAGTGCTAACCGTGCTACTTTACTTTTCAGGGCTCTAAGTACAGCTGAGAATATCTGAAACGGTAAATAAATAGTGACTTTGAAGATCTAAGTTGTGAAAGTACATGTACATAATTAGGAAGAAGTGGACATAAGTGCATGGTGGGAAAATTACATTTTTAAATCATTACTTTTCTGCTAACAGTGTGTTATCCTACCCCAAAAAATTAATACTAACACATAAAAATAAAAAATAACTACAAAACCAAAATCAGTATTCATTAGATGCAACAAATGGGACTTCAAAAACTAAAATACAAACTTAGCAGGCAAATTTTATTAAAACTATATATAACTTATATCAGGCCCATCTTGGAATATGCTAGTGTAGTTTAGGATGGATATTCATTTATAGATTCAGAAAAACTGGGAAAACTACAGCCTGAAGCAGCTATAGTTACAGGACTTCCAAAAATATACTAGTAGGTAACCTATTTTGAAACAGTCTGGGAAAGTCTGCAGTCCAGATGAAAGAGACAACATTAAAATGAGCCAAACTCCGGACTTCTCACTGAATTACTACCTCCCCATGTCTGAACAAACAAATTATAACCTTTTATACTCAAAAAATATTGTCATTAGCAATTTCAGGCTAAATTCAACTAGACCATCTTTTATACCCACATGAGTGGCCTTGTGGAACAATCATCAACATGATACTCATTGTAACATGTCTAACAGTGCTTTGAAAAAGTGTTTATGTCCAAGTGTCATATCTAGTAAAATGCCTAGTTTTCATCATAGAACGCTAGATATTATCCATACCAGATTATGACACAAGTTAAGCTCATTATAAGCTGATTGTTTTCTGTGTTCAGCTTTCGTCATAGAACGCTAGATATTATCCATACCAGATTATGACATAAGTTAAGCTCATTATAAACTGACTGTTTTCTGTGTTCAGCTTTCATCATAGAACGCTAGATATTATCCATACCAGATTATGACATAAGCTCATTATAAGCTGACTGTTTTTTGTGTTCAGCTGTCGTCATGGAATGCTAGATATTATCCATACCAGATTATGACACAAGTTAAGCTCATTATAAGCTGATTGTTTTCTGTGTTCAACTTTCGTCATAGAACGCTAGATATTATCCATACCAGATTATGACATAAGTTAAGCTCATTATAAGCTGATTGTTTTCTGTGTTCAGCTTTTGTCATAGAACGCTAGATATTATCCATACCAGATTATGACATAAGTTAAGCTCATTATAAGCTGACTGTTTTCTGTGTTCAGCTGTCGTCATGGAACGCTAGATATTATCCATACCAGATTATGACACAAGTTAAGCTCATTATAAGCTGATTGTTTTCTGTGTTCAGCTTTCGTCATAGAATGCTAGATATTATCCATACCAGATTATGACATAAGTTAAGCTCATTATAAGCTGATTGTTTTCTGTGTTCAGCTTTCGTCATGGAACGCTAGATATTATCCATACCAGATTATGACACAAGTTGAGCTCATTATAAGCTGATTGTTTTCTGTGTTCAGCTGTCGTCATGGAACGCTAGATATTATCCATACCAGATTATGACATAAGTTAAGCTCATTATAAGCTGATTGTTTTCGGTGTTCAGCTGTCGTCATGGAACGCTAGATATTATCCATACCAGATCATGACACAAGTTCATCACATTAAAAGCTGATTTTTTCCATGTCCAACTTCTTGACACCCCTTTTTATTCCTGCAGTGGGAATGAAACCACCATGCATTTTTTCATGTTCTGTCCCCCAATATAGTCAGTAGAGCAAGTTGATAAAAAATTACTCTCCGTGCCAAATCCAGCTGTTAGCTTAGATTAACTGCTTTGGGAAAGGGTGATGCAAATGATAAATACCAAATTCTACCAGATGATTTCAATAATTTACTCAAATTGCAAATGCTGTCATTGTGCACTTTCATCTTTTCTTTCTCTCTCTCCAAACATTTTTCATTATTAGTCTTGTCATTTTGAAAAATATCACAATACTTCTATTATATAGGAAAAGGACTAATTTAAGTTGTAAGAACTTGTGCCCAATCCCATTGTATCATATTGTGATAATAAAATATGTCTAAACTAATTGGGACTTAATTATAAATAGTACATGTCCATTTTAATCAAAGATAAAGGTCTTGCATGATTTCTCATTTCAAATGAAATTTAAGAAAAAAGTTAAATAATTTCTACCTTCTGGGAGTTTTGGCAATCTGACGATTAAAATTATTCATAAATTTAATTGACACTGAGAACAAATGGTTTTCTTAGATGTTATTAAAGATTTTTCTAATTGCAATAACTGCAGCCATATTAAAAGCAGATTGGTATCATTTGTAGCGTCTTAAATACCCTCAATGATATGATGCTTTCTGTCAAATTTGGTCAAATTCTGTGTTTTTTGACAAAAAAGTTTTTAAAATGAATTTCTTTCTATTTTTAATAATGGTGGCCAAACTTTATGTGGGGCTCATGAAATCTGTCGAAGATCCTCAGTTCTTATCCGTATGTTCCAGTGACTTGTCTCAGCTTACCAATGATGCTCCTCTTTCGATGTTTTTGCCCATGAAACGCTCACTAGGATAGCATAAACAAATATGAAGCCAGTGTGACCTAATCACTACTTAAATGAACCAGGTAATGTCTTGCTTGAACGGTCAGTTGATCCCCCAGAGGCAAAATGGAGTGATTGTAATGAGACAGGCCATGTGAGAATACATGCAATAGAGGGCACATTTTGCAATATATCACGCATACCCAATACACGTTAACAGAACTAGAGAATTTAATTATTATTGCAATATCATTTTCTTTAATGGTATAAATTATGTCACTGATCTTCAACATGTCGCTGCTAGGGCAAGGTTCTGTTTATGCATTTAACCAGTTTTATTTGGCATTTCTGAACTTTAACATCAAGAACTTAGTGTATTAATTATAATATTTTATGGCAAGTCAGAAAGAATAAAAGCTACAGATGTAAATCACCTCAGATTAAAAATTATTTACATGTTAATTTTCTACTGTATACATGCAGACATGGTGCAGTAGTTTTATTTCCTACATGTTGTTGATCAAAATTTCTAACAAGTTACTGTATGGATGTGTTAGTAATGGGAAATAAACCTTGAGAATAAAATTCTTGTCAGAAAACTGAAATGTCTTCAACTAAAATAATTTGGCAAGAAATCTATAAAACAAGAAGCCCAAGTGGACCTATGACCACTCACACAGCTAACATCTGCCTAATAGCTAAATGCAAAAGAGGTTGGACAAAAAATCTGGGTCAGTGTTTTCATTTGAAATTTCTCAGTGTTGTTGACTACATACATTATGAAAACAATGTTTCAAGATTTCTTGTTTTGTATCTACATCTGTATTTAATAGTACTTCAGTATCACTTGCCTAATAGTGACAGCTCCCTTAGCCATGGTACTTTGTGTCAAAGTTGGTCAGATTCTATTCAGTAGTTTTTTGAGATCTAAGATTTACCATGTTTTCAACTTTAAGTTGTGGCTGTTGTTGTTGTGCATTCAACACCATTTTTCAACACTCAATAGGCTATACATGGTAGCCAGCATAACTGGTGGATGAAGAACCTAGGAAAACCCCAGTAAGAACCACTGACTCATGGGAAGCTACTGGCAAGCTTTCTTATGTACTGAGCCCAAAACCTGAACCCATGCGGACAGAGGTGAGATGGCATTGCTCGGTAATGGCAAAACACTTTACATCACTCAGCCACCCAAGGCACCTCTACTTTAAGTAATGGCAGTCATAACTAAATGTGGTTCAGCATAATTTATATCAATTCAAAAGTCCTTCATGCCATAATACTCTTTGACAAATTTGGTCAAACTTAACAAGTGGTTTTTGAGAAGTTTAACAAGAGTCCCTCAAAGATCACATTAAAATAGGTCTTGTATGAAATATTTTCCTGTAGGTAGAATGTTGGAATATGCTATTTATTATAAGTAGGATGGTATGATAGAGGGCTTACTTATGCTCCCCCCCAAAAAAAAAGAGCCAGGAGAATTTTCTTAGCAAAAATAATCCTTTCATAATATCATTGCTATAAGATACACTGAATACATTCAAATATCTAGTCACATACAAGGTTTTGAGAGCCATAAATCTAAACACACAACTGTTATAGCATGGGGACACACTTTTATGGAGGTGTGGTTAATGCATTAAATAAGGTATCTTAGTTTAAACTGTAAATATTTCCTAATGACAGCAGTGAATATCATGATTATTTGTTCATCTAGGACTTAGTCATCATGGATATTGTACATCTAAGTACTTGAATGCTTTTGGTAAAATCTTGCTATTAGCGATGCTGTAATATAAATGGTATTTTTTAAAAAAATACTTAACATGAGTTCAGCCAAAAAAATTATCGTAAATCTAATATCACCTAGAATTTTTTTTAATGAATCCAGTCTATTTGTGTTCTCTGCATTCACCCAAGATGTTTCTCAGGAATGGAAGTAAATTCACGGACAAAGGTAATCCCTGATTTTATGCACATAAAAAAATCCAGACAGTGTCACTATCCATGCCAGTAACAACTTATCACTGAAGCAGCTGGACAAATTTATAATGATGAAATTCCAGCTCTTACAGTTACTCATGGTATCATGGGTTTGCATACATGCCAACCCCTCTGAGAGGTAAAAGCATAATTATTGCTATTATAAGTGGCAAAAGAGCTTAATTTGGGCCTGAAAGTGCAATCTATATGGGCCTAAAAGTGCAATCTATATCCCAGAATTACATCATGTACGAACCTGATTCTACTGTTAGTCAAAATTCTTGTCACAAAGGGCAAAATCCATATGGATTATAACCAGAATACAAACACAAAATATACTGAAAATTTATTTATATTCAGCACTCACTTTTTAACTAGTCTACATGTGTAACTTTCACTGAATGATCATGAACTGCATCATGACTGCTGGCTGCTGGCAGAAGGAATTACCATATCCCCCACCTCCAAACATCCAGAGGTATAAAAATACATCATGTAGACTTAAAACAAATAGCATTAAGAATGGTACTTCATGCTGCATCTAAAAATCATGTAATGCAAACAGCCTGAAAAATGATTAAAAGGGGCAACTTTTATGGCTGTGTTACCGATGTCTTGTTGTCCAGTCAACCATGAATACAGGTAGTAGGCACTCAACCTACCCATAACGGGTCAAACACACAAACTCTTAAACCTGCTACCATATTCATACATGCCCACCCTGAGAGAGGTATAAGCATAAGTTTTGCTAATATAAGTGGCAAAAAGCATAATCTGAGCACAAAAAGCATCATCTGTATATTACTAGTACTAGTGTTAGTACCCCTATTTCACTGAGGCTACGACATCGTAGATAATGTAATACATAGCATAATTACAGTACACTATATGAAAAATTTACATTTACTTTTACTACTAACTTGGATCTGCAGTACGTCAAAATACTTGGCAAAACCCAATTGTAACAGAACCAGAATACAAACACAAAACATACTGAAAAATTATTTATATTCAAAACTCATGCTAACTAGTCTACAAATCCAACATTTGCTGAATGATCGTAAAGTCCACAAATTCTGCAATAAGCATACAAGTGCTTAATCTGAATGCTATATTGAATAACTGTCATATTCTTCTTTACACATTTGTAAAGCTATGTTGATTTGTCCTTTTTCTGATCGGACATGTTTTGAAGTTTAAAAAGACACATTGCTTTAAGAATTTTCATCCACAAGTTAAACCACAAAAACCTGTTTCACTTAATATCTTGCACCATTTTCTTTAAAAGTACAAACTGGTCTGCTAACAAACATTATTGTCAAAAATAATATGAATCTGTGAGACAAAATTTCAAATTAAAGAAACCCATCTGTTCCACAGAAAATTAGGAAAGTACATGTAGATCTATGATGGACAAATTAGCTTCAATGCTAATCATACACAGCAGCCGTTCTTTTTGGAATATTCTCAAAATTTGCATGATGAGTGGCATTAAAAGAGATGATAATATCAGTGATAAACAGAACTTTTTATTGCTTTACTTTTTATTTTATTTTTTAATGAACCAGAAAAGCATAATCCATATAAAGGTGAACGTAAGACATAATTCGGTGAAAAGAGTGCAACAATTATGCTAAATGCATAATGGTTGGTGTGTATGCATACTGTTAAAAGTTCTTCCTGTAGTGTTACACTGAGTACATTAACTTGGCTGACTTCTGGCCATGTACCATTTCTATAAATCAGATCAGAAATATGGCTTCCAGATACGGGTGAAACAATACACCTGTGCTGTGTATCAATATGATTCAAGATGTGCAGCCTATGATATGATACATTATTGATACACATATCAACTTGATGGTCTTCAATCTTTAGAAGGTTTGCCAGTGGCCTTTGATGTTTTACTTCTGTAGATTAAAAACAACTGCCATGGACACAGGCACTTGTTTTTGTTAGTGAAGAAAGAAAACTACCTACAACACCCACTCCCCTCAATAAAAATAATAAAAAATTTATGCAATTTAACAAACTTGTGGAGTTGAAATCTGCCCCATGCCAATTTTGTGCTAATTTTATTTATCTCATCAGCACTTCATTCACATTACATATCTCGACATAAAAGGAGACATTCCAACTTTGCTCCCAATGTTTAAATACTTTACAGATCGTTTATTAATCACTTTTGCGAAGTTTCTCTACTACCTGGCCAATACTTTCTGTGTGTCATGCTGTGAATAAGCTACATTAAATTCTAAATGGCAGTTATTCTTTACCCTGGTCTGGGCAAAACAATATCAACCAATCAGAATTCAATGAAACATATTTCACTGCATGACACATTGGAAGTGAACCTAGTTAGAACCAAGTAGACAAGATACTAATCAGCACAGTAACTTTGCATAAACGTGGTTATTAAATGATTAATGTACCTCATTATACATGGGAAACACATTCGGAATGTCTTCTTGATGCTGAACATGCAATTGAGATAAGGTAATTGCCATGTCACCTTGTGTTAATCTGAAGAAGGGGAGCAAGTGTCAAGAGTTTTTTTTTTATTACTGACAAAAATAAGTGCATGTTCCTGCGACATCTGTCTCAGATGAATTCTCAGTTTAAAGAATAAAATGGTAAACAACTGATAATTATTCGTGACTGATGAAGATTACAGTAATTTGTATTGGGTAAGTATTGTTTTGTATGAATTCTCCACCTCTTATATCCATCAATGTACTTGTATGGCCAATGTATTTATGCATAGTTATGCTGATGAATTGTTCCACCCCTAATTCCAGATCAGCCAATGAGATGCAAAATAACTTTATTAATATGCATATTAGTATGCATAGATTTTGCTTATTATCGAACATGTCCAAGAACATAATAATGTAAGCAAATATTCATAAAAATGGATCAGAAATATGGCCAGCAGAGTGGAAATAAGGTTAACCAATCAGATGCAAGATTACCTCATTAATATCCATTGATCTTGCTCATTACTGAACTTGTCTGAAATTTGGGTAATGTAAACCTTTACTCCAAGTTTGATTGAAAGTGGGGCAGAAATATGGACTCCAGAGTGGTAACAATATTGTGGACAGATGGATGTTGGATGACACGATACATAATGTACAATGCACACATGGCCATATTATATAAACTCACTTGGCTTTATGGCCAGGTGAGTTAAAAATACAGTAATTGTATCAAACTGTGCTTATTTATGATACACTGCAACTGCAGTTTACTTGGTTACTGCACCAGGAACCATGTACAGTCTGTTGCTTATTTCACTTTCATATCTGAAATTCTAAAACTAAATGTCATCGGAAGCTACTTATTAGGAATTGGTTAAGGAGAGCTGACACTTTTTACCCCTTGTAAATATTACTTACAACTCTAGCATCTGAGATCTTGTTTTCAAATATAAAGTTGACACAGTTCCTCAGCACCTCAAGACGCCTGGCATTGTTATCCACAAACTTCTGTCTGTCAACTACAGCAGTAATAGGTGGTCCCATAGGGACAATACGGGGACGAACTGCTGGGACTCTGGAAAATAAGTGGTCTTACATTTTGCAATTTCACAAAATGTAAGATTTAGGTAACAAATTCACAACAAAACCATTTATGTGAAAACGTGATCTCTCTATGCTGTTTCTATTTCCTTCAAATTCTATTGCTAAATAGAATTGACTTGCATAGTCAAACAACTTGCATATTTGTCAACAGTTTCCAAAGAAAACGCACAAATATGCAAGGAGATAAACACTTAACATAAAAATGATGTCCATGGTCGAAAAGACGCAGGCAAACGTGTACTATGCACAAGTAACAGAAATAAAAGGAAAATATTCCAAATGTTGGCTAGGACTAAGAAGTCTTATTGGGATCATATTCTTTTGAATTCTGGCTATCTATTAATAAATCAAGGAGGAATAATTAGTTTTGATTGGAGGTTAGGAATCTCAGAAAAAGAAACCAATACACAGTAGCAGGTAATGTGTTATTGTTATTAAAATGAAAATGTCTGATGATATTCTGCACTTTTCGCAACAACTTTTTCCATCAATGGCAATTTAAGGTTTATTAAGGAAACAGTTACAAAGGAAGTGAACTTATCACTTGAGAAACATTTTGTAAACTATCAGAGAGAAGTCACAATTGCTAGGATACTATTTTGACTTTATGGTGACTAGATGTCATGCTGACTTGAGCTGAAAAATACTGTGCTTCTCAGTGCTTAGTTTTTGTCACCAAAAGAACACACAGCAACAAGGATAATCAGATAATATGTTTCTTTGTATGGATTAAAGTTAGGTACTTTATTGGCATGTTGGAACAAATGTCAATGTACTGAATTGAGAAATCAAAAAATATTCCTTTCTGTCTGTAATTAAACTATATTATGTAGCCACTTGTAAGTGTCAAGGGATCATGGCAGTATAAAGCAGCTGGCCACTAATCAGGGGGTGGGGTTGGGGGTTAGTGGAAATTTTTAATGGGGACCACTCTATAGGTAGCCACCTGGAAACGAGTGGTAACTGCCAAGAGTTTCTTCCCTTTATCTACATGGCACATAGATGGGAAAGACAAAATTTTCATCTTTCCGGTTGAACTGGACATAAGATGTAGAAGAGTTTATCTGTGTGGAGTTAAGCGATCAGCAAGCAAATTCAACAGTTAAATTCCACCTTTTCAATTTTTCATGAATGAACTATTTTGGTTCATTGTAACCTAAATCGTTTTATTCTTATAATTTGTGATAGGTTAATCAATCTCCATTCTTAATGCGGGCGTGAAAGTCATGAAAATAAAACCAAGCAAAAGCTGACCCATACAGAGCAGCTATACAAGTCGCAACAAGAATATTTTACAAGAAGAAGAATGAGGTAGTTGACAAACTGACAAATTTCCTTTTGTATCATCAAATAGTCTAAGTGATCTCATAATTGAACCTACAGTTTACATAAATGCATTATATTCATTCAAATTATAATATTAATAAGTGACTCACTTGGATTTAATAGCTTTTGAGATTCCATCCTCTATTATGGCATTGACTTTGTCCTCATCTAGGAGAGGAAAAGGGGGTTGGTGTATCCGTGCATAGGAACCCTCTGTGGGTTTTGGCACCTTCTGGACATATGGCTGAGGGTTTGGGTTCTCCTGTTAAAACAGTAAACAAATAAATAAAACTTTGTCAAAAATTAATCAAATTATTTTAAAGTAAAATGGACAATGGGTTCAATTATTCTACTTTCATATTATTGTTGAAACAGGGCCTGAATTCTATAATCAATTTAAACAAGAAACTTAAGCTTAAGCGCAACCTCAAAATCAGATGTGATAACTTGAGTATTCTTACATAAATATGATTTTGTATGCCAATAAAAGAAGCAAGTCAGAAAGTCCTTGAAAATCCTATCATTTAAACATCACTGAAAGTCCTATCATTCTAAGATCATTGAAAGTCCTATCATTCTAACATCATTGAAAGTCCTATCATTCTAACATCACTGGCAGTCCTATCATTCTAACATCATTGAAAGTCCTATCATTCTAACATCACTGGCAGTCCTATCATTCTAACATTACTGGAAGTCCTATCATTCTAACATCATTGAAAGTCCTATCATTCTAACATCATTGTAATCAAAGTTACTATCAAGATACCAACTGACAACATTTTCAAGCTTTTTAGTTTTGTGCTAATAAAAATTCAGAGAAAACAAGGCCTGTTCTTTAAGCGTATATTGCAACAAACGTTACTGACTTCCAAGTTATCAACTACCAAGTTAATGAATGACAAAATATTTGGATTTTTCATTTGATCCTGTTCTGTTGGTACATAACGCAATCAAAGTTACCGACTTCCAAGTCACTAACTGTTGGGGAGCTGCAGTAGTTCAGTTGGCAGAGAGTCAGACTTGTAATCCACAGGTCACAGGTCAAATACCTGCCCAGGCCAACCTGGATGGGCTGCTTTGGTGTGTCCTTGAGAAGGACACTTTGCTCCCATTTCCTTGGCTGCATACAGCCAATAATGTGTTAAATGTTCCATTAAATCCAACAAAAGCAAAATAATTCCAACTGTCAAAGTTTTTTAGACTTTAACTTGAATCCAGGTTTGTGCTAAAAACACTCCAGGTGGTCCTAGCCTTGTATATATCCATTAGCTATTGTAATTAAGGTGTGGATAAAACGGTAAAGTTATATAATAGGAACCTTGAGAGCACAGCAGTGAATTGCCTTTGCACCTTTTTAGTCCCAGGTTTGATCAAAGCATGAGCATGTTTAAGGTTTAGAAGCTGTTTATGTGGGTAGTAGTTTCCTCCACCCCAAAAACCTTTTTATGTCAGAATCTGCTCCATCAATTACTAACAATCAAGATTGTTTGATCTTGCTCTTCAATTCACATTAAATAATCAATTATAAATAAAATTATAAAGGCTGGGCTCCCCCTATACATATTGGGATGAACCCAAAATGGCCACTTCCTATTATCAACATATTATATGGACAGAATTAATAGTCTGGGATTATAACACTGAAAAATAATAATAATAATAATATATAATGAATGATTATCTTCTCAGAAAAGAGAAATAGTTAATGAATATTTGAAGTACAAGACTTTAAAGACTCAGTTGCCAAATTTCAATAGTATTTAATTATTGTCACTTCAATTGTTGCAAGTATTGCAATAATTTGAAACTGGCCCATTCTATTTGCAAAAGCAGTGTGAAATGACTATGGAAGGTTTGAGGCACTGCAGCTTGAGTGACAATTTGATTGCCTTATAATTCAGTTCCAGTTGTGTGGCTGCTGAGTGACAGGTCTCAGATAATGAATTCAACTAGTTCATTATTGTACACTGGAACATAAGCAAAAAGTAAAAGCTCCAGCTGGTTCTATTTTACCTCTACTTAAAAGAAATACTTTTTTAGTTTGATTCTTCCACCAATTGTATCAATTCTTAGTTAAACTTCATTTACAACTTTTCTTCCAAACAGAGAATGTTGTTGCAAATTTGGATCAAGTGTTGGCATCTTCAGCATGATTGGGAAAAGTGTTCATGCTAGACTCTACTTATTCTATTTGCTCTGACATGGTATGGCAGTTTGGGAGAGAAAGTCATTCTGAAATATCAGTAACAATAGCCATACCTGATAATAGGTAAGTATCATTGTTGGTTTTCCGCCCAATGCTATGCAAATCGCACAGCTGAGAGTGGAACCAACCCAGACGTAAGAAATATTCATACAGAGTTTTGGATTGGATACTCTAAAGAAGCTGAATTAGGTTTTCCATTTATTTACCATGGAAACCACACCAATGCTATGGGTGCCATTTTGGAAATAATTTTAATACATCATGTTCTAAAAAACACTCAAAACCAGATTTCATGAAAACTGGATCAGCCATTCTAGGGACAAAGTTGAAAATAGGTTTTCATCTCATTGCTAAGACAGCCATGATTGTTGCTAGGGGAGCCATCTTGGACAAAATTTGGATAGTACATATCTTAAGAATTATTCTGACCAAGTTGTTCTAGAGAATATACTGTAATTATGTTTTGCATATAGTTGCCATGTTAGTCAAACCAATGTTGGGGTAACAATATTGGGGTAACAATATTGGACCTAGTTTTGATAGCATGTTTCCTAACAAACATTACAATAAAGTTCGAAAATTAGCTGCGGTTCAAGAGAGGATGTAGATAATAGGTTTTCAACCCCGCTGCTCAATGTTGTCAGAAACGTGGGGCATCCAAGACAAAATCTTGATAGGGCATGTCCTATGAAATATTCCAACCAAGTCTGATCAGAGGGTTACTAAGAAAAGCCACACTAATGCAGTGGGAGCTACCCCAAAACACAAATTTAATACAGCATATGCCAACAAATATTGCTCTAAGATACACTCCTACAAAGCTTGACAGATACTGAGAAGCTGAGAACAATTTTTTTTTCTGCTATGGAAGCCATCTATGAATTAATTTTAACAGATTATGTCCTTAATAAAAAGAAACAAAATGTAAATAAAAAGTTAAATCAAAACTGACTCAGTCATTTCAAAGAAGGATTAAGTTTTCTCAATTGATGCTATGTTAGGAGAGCAATTCAAAACATCATTTTCAAAAAGCATGTCCTAACTAACAAGTCTACAAAGTTTGATCAAAACTGACCCAACCATTCAAGAGAATTTGCAAATAGGTTTCTTTGATTGCTATGGAAGTCATACAAATGCTGGAGGAGCCAACCTGACATAATTCTGATAAAGCATATCTTAACAAACACTACATTTTACCAAAATTGGCTCAAGCACTCTGGTGAAGAATCGAAATAGGTTTTCCACAAGGTTGCTATGGAAGTCACTCTGTTCTTTGTGAACTTATACAAACATATCTTAGTTTGGTTTGGCATTTTTAAAAGAAAGTAATACAAGTAGGTTATTTAATGTTATGGAACCTGGAGTCAAGAGCCTTGACGAAGGATACGCCTTGGTAGTTGACTGAGGTTGATACAATTGCTGGATTCAAACCAGCACCCTTTCAGTTACGAGTCTGAGCCAGTGTATAATGATATATTAGGGGCTGTTAATCCTTTCAATAGAGATTCTGACACCAACAGCCCTTGAACCAGTGGATTTATTCTGTCTACAATTAATGATGCTATGATGAATCCAGGAGACCATACCCACACATCCTAGCAGTGAAAAGCATCTGTCCACTGACAGTTTCTCGGAGAAGAGGGGAGAAAAAGTCTGGCTCACAACTTTCCATTTTCAAACTGTGTCAATATACTGGCCACTGAGTCAGTTTTCCGAGCAGGTGGTTTGGACTGAAATATCATATTTAATTTCAGCTGTCATATGAAACATTGGCAATTTGCTAAGATTCTTCCCTGTAAATACTATGGGTAAATCATCCAGTTGTTTAAATGTAATTCTCTGACCAAGAGTCTAACAAAAGAAAGGAAACTTTTATTGTAAATTATGTTTCTCTAGAATACTTACCTCATAACAATATTAATAACATTAGGAATTAACTTCCACTACTTCTCAAATAAGCCTTTCCCAAAGATAAAAAAATGCCTTTCCTATATCTATCTATCTATCTATCTATCTATCTATCTATATATATATATATATATATATATATATATATATATATATATATATATATATATACTAAAAATAGTATTTATGGGAGTAACTCTTCCAAAGTAAAATTATAATTACCTCCTCTCATCACTTCTAGCTGGCTACGCATATACTGGATGTACTTCAATTAAGATATACATGAACAAGCGGGCTTAATCACTATTTTTGAGAAACAATTTATGATATAAATTTCCTTTCTCAGTCGAATACATTACCAATCACATTAAGATTGGGAGAATAGGTAAGAGGATCAGGAAATGAATGAGAATCCAATCTCTACCTTGATCACCTTTTGGTGGATGTTACGGTATGCAGTCCCTTGGAGGATATTATGAAATGGGATGCTCATCAAAGGATAAAAACCATTTTCCTAATAAGAGGCAGCACAACCAAGGTATTGTAGTTGCTGATACGCAATTACCATGAAGTCTTACACGAAGTGTAAGAAGAACTGTATGGCATATACTTGTTGAAGAAAATAAAATTTCTGGTGAAACCAGTGAAAGCTTTCAAAGCCATGCCCATGACAGGGTTGTGCTGCCTTAACAAGGTCTGGTGGATGTCTGAACAACAGTCACCAGACCCACCAAATTCTATTCTCTTCCCTGCATGGCAAAATCACAAAGACAAAAGCTACATAAAGTACACTGTGCATACCAGTTGATAACCCTGATAATGGCTCAGATCAAACACCTGCATTCCAATGCAAGACTCCCAGACATGGTTCTAATCTCATGAGCAGTCATTTCAATGAGGTGTATTTAGTTTCAATACACCAACAGAATTGCCCATTTTAGCTAGGAGGCCAAAGCCAGGAAGGTGATGCCTTGCTCGTCATTTTTCAACAGGAGGAAGTGTCTTTGTTGGTCTTGATGAATGCTTCCAGTAGATTTCAGGTAGCACCTGACAAAATAAACTGGTCTCGGAATCTAGCCTCTCTCGGAGAGTCTAGTAAGGAGACAGAAAGAATATGATCACTTGCTGATTACCTGTGGATAGCAACCAGTTCTTGGCCATGAATCCTTAGTGTATCATTAGAACCACTGAACCATCAGAGAGGAACCAAGAGAGTTTGGGTGAACCAAATGGACACACAGTTCACTCACTATGCATGATCATGCCAAAGCTATCAGAAAGCATGTCTTGTATGATAACAGCTTCTGCAGCGTTGGCTCAAACTTACGGGCACTGAGGCATTCCAAGATAAATTTCACTTTGACAACAATGCCAGTTACAGTGGCAAATCAAGTCACAACTGACCATCAAATCTCAGAGATCCTTATCATAACCTACATGCACTCCAATATGCACTCTGAAGGTGTTCAACATGAAGAAGCAGCAGTTTTTAACTGTAACTGGTGCTAATCTCTTCTTGAAGAACCAGAGGTAGAAAGTGACTAGTTGTGGAATGAGGGAATAACGATATTCTCCCTGCACAAGCTTGGAAACCACACTGCTTTCCTTCATACACTTTCAAAGAAGAAGTTTCATGCACAGGAAATCCTCTCCCTAACTGATGTACTGAGCTCCTTTAAATGGAGGCCTTTTCCAGATAAGAGCCAGGTGTGATGGAGATGTCTGTCCAGATGACATGAAGGACCTGCAATCTGTGCTGTTTGAGCAGGATGATAGCAGACTAAAGCTTCCTGGGAATATCTATCATTAGACTGAGTTCATCAGTGATTCAGAACTTGTCACACATGAGATATTGGAATCACTTTTGCAAGTCGGGTCACATATATATTCTGAATCAGTCTTGGATGGAATATGCACCCACCAAATCCCATCCCAACTGAATGACAGAGCATCCACAGGCTTCTGGATCCAGAGCTGGCATTGCAAGGTGGGCAGCTTGTAGTTCTGCCAGTCAAAAAATGAACAACCATTAAAGAACTGAAACAGCACAAATCTGATGCAAGTCTGACCAGTGGAGATTCCGCTTAGTGTGCATATGAGCTGGGAGATTACTAATGTGTTGGTGAAGGCACATGGATCAATGTTGAGACTATATAGGGGTGCCCAAAAATGACCAGACACTTGGTCCCTTGGAACACTAAATGAATTAACTTGCATCAAGATGAGAGTTATGCTAGGAAAATTAGAGTTGGCTGAGACTAAACTGATTGTGAACTCATCCCTCCTGATGGAAAGCCATGCCGACAAAGCCATCTCCAATCTAATCAAGTTAGTTTTGATCAATCAGCAACCCAAGCTTTTTGGGGATCAAGAAAAGTCATGAATAAATTTGTTGTTGTTTGTTGTAATGGCACTTCAAACACAATATTGGCTATATCATATCAAAGAAATGGGATCCAAAAGCCTTTCCCATGAACATACTGAAACAGCAGAATCAGGCTGGCCTGGGGAGGTACAAAACACATGATGCTTGGATTAGTTACGATGCTCAACTAACTGAGCTACCATAGCTCACAAAAGTTGTGAATAAAAACCAAGAGAGTTTGGTTTGCAAATGATCTAAATTGCCTGCTTGTTAAACAAAATTTGAATCTCCTGCCAAATTACTGCTCTTCCAGGTTTGGTCTTGACAACCACCATCATTAAGGGTGAGTGAAAGGGGAGGAGGCTCGATGAATGAAATCAATAGTCTCTCCAAAACAACTTTGATCACCCATTCAGTACCCAGACATGTGTCAATCCACGGTTGGCAAAAATGTGCTGCCAGGTACATACAAGGGTATTTTCCATAGGCAGCAGGAGCAGTGAGCCACTGGTATTTATTTGAAGGCTGGGGGAAGAATAAAATAGGCTTCCTCTCCTCCTTATTAGTCTGTTATTGATAATTGTGACGAGTATCAACATCTACTTTACTGCTGTGGATGAAATGGTTGATACTGCATATTCATTTGTTCTTCTGGGTGCAATTGTCTTGCTTTGGGGCTGAGACTGATGCAGGCAAGAAGGAGAGTGTAATGTGAGCTGAAGAGGCTGTTCATGTTCAGCATTTTGCCTCATGTCCTCTAGAGTCTCCAAATAACACAGAGGGCCAAATGGTTAACAGTGTGATGGGGTTTCAGCGGAAACTGTGAAGGAAAGCTATCTCACTAAATTAGGTGGCTGGGGCTAGTTTCATAAATTGGCCCCTGGCAAATTTCTTAACTTAAGGCTATGGCGTGACTTTTTCAGCTATTATTGTTTACTAATTAAAGATATGGATATATTTGTGAAATATGTGTTTCATGCTTGTGTAGTTCTTGAAACTAATGTCAAGAATGTACACCTTCCACAGTTACTCTGCAGTATGTAGACAGTGAAATACAAATAGTTGGCTAGGAAGAAGAGCTAGCCTCCCACAGCAGTACCCACATGGGTTTGGGGCAAGTAGAATATCTCAAAAATGGCTTGGATGACAACTATTTTCAATTGCATCAGCCTGTTAGTACACAGTGTTTTGCAGAAATGTCATCTAGGAAAAGAGCTTGTGTTTGCATTGAGCATCACATGGTATCAAAAATGACCTTCAGACGTGAAAATTGCAGGTATAAATTTGGGGTTGGGGTGCATAAACTTCTTCTGCTATGAACTGCCATTGACTTCTCTGGTCAAGTGGATAATATTCTTATGCTTTTTACCCTGAACTGAATCATCCAATGTAAATATTTGTTCTATACCTTATCTTATTATTTACTATGATTTTATAAACTCCAGAAATCTTAACAGTCAGTTGTAAGAGAATTGGTTGAGAAGAAATTTCTCTGTTAAATTGTATTGAGTAATTATACATGTATGGTCAATTTCAGTGGCTATGTATCAACAAATTTATTTGATGAGTCACTTTGTAAGTTTACCAGGGTCCCATACATCGGTATATCAATATTCCAGCATGGTCTAATGTTAACTGATTAAACTTTGATCTCTCCAGATGAGCTAGACTGTTGTTGTGATTACCCCCCACAACACACACCCACACAACATTGATGCTGCTATTAGCATCTACAGAATAATAATGAAAGGTTAGGAACTGTTTGTTTTATATCAGTCTAAAAGTACTTCTAAAGCACATTATTTATTTGAATGTGTGAATTCTTTAAGTTTGCTAGAAGAGTTTATACAAACTTTTCACTTTTGTCACTAACAACTAACATAGCATTTCTGTCATTCACTCCTAAAATTTATAACTTCCAAATCTCTTCTTGACATTCATGAAACATTATAAAGGAATTTTGATTCTGTCCTGATGCTATGGTGGTAAACAAAGACCAAAGCATTGTAGGTTGCAAACAATCTGAAATCTGTCAAGTAATGCAGTCAGTCATAACTCACAATGTAAACAATGCAGTGCTTTTTTCCGCACAGTAGTCATCATTTTTAATTTTGCGCACTTGGACCCTGGCAAATTTCTTAACTTAAGGCTATGGCGTGACTTTTTCAGCTATTATTGTTTACTAATTAAAGATATGGATATATTTGTGAAATATGTGTTTCATGCTTGTGTAGTTCTTGAAACTAATGTCAAGAATGTACACCTTCCACAGTTACTCTGCAGTATGTAGACAGTGAAATACAAATAGTTGGCTAGGAAGAAGAGCTAGCCTCCCACAGCAGTACCCACATGGGTTTGGGGCAAGTAGAATATCTCAAAAATGGCTTGGATGACAACTATTTTCAATTGCATCAGCCTGTTAGTACACAGTGTTTTGCAGAATTGTCATCAGGGAAAAGGGCTTGTGTTTGAACTATGTGTATCACATGTTGTCAAAAATGACCTTCGGATGTGAAAAGTTGGGGTTGGGGTACATAAACTTCTGCTATGAACTGCCATTGACTTCTCTGGTCAAGTGGATAAATATTCTTATGCTTTGTTTTAATATAGGTATCCAAAAATATGGACCTTTTTGACCTCGCTTGTGTATTTGATATTTTATGAGTTTTTTATACAGGTCATTGATTGCAGCATTAAATTTGTACATAAAAACTGGCCCCTGCCCCCTTAAGGTTGCATAATGCAGACAGTGAATTTGCCATAGTGGAGTAAACTTTTGCAAAGCTGCTTGTTCAGCAAGATCATTACCTACTTTCCCCACCAGTGCTTCCCTTTACCCTCATTTGTGCTTCAGAGACCCCCAAATTTTTAATATGACCCCCAGTTTTGATAGCAATGTTTGTTTTTTCACTCAGACTGACCCCCAGTTTTGACACCAAGGAGATGTTTGACTCTCAGTCATGCACCCCTAGGGGATACACTATCCACACATCTAAAGACTGCAAGTTAAGCTAGGAAAAGCAAAGACAAGGTTGCTACAATATTCCTCAGCAACTTAAAAGTTGCCTGGAACACTCAACAATTTAAGCTATAGAAAAGCAGGGTAGACATATTTACTGCCACAAGATCTTTATCCAAACATGGGACTTCCACATAGTAGGTATTCAAGTTCATTTTGTACCAGCAGGCAGAGTGTGACAACTGAAGCTAGCTTTCTGAAAAGCATGATTTAGTGTTAACTGGCTACTGAAACTTGTGAGACAGATCACCAGTAACCTTGACCTTAAAAGATTGCAAGAGCATACAGAAGGAGGCATGTTCATCCTCATCATCCATGTTCACAGAAGCCCTAATCCAGTACAACTGGTTCAATGACAGTGGTGGCAAACACTCAGACAGAAACAAGATCCTATAGGTCTCATCATCCATGTCCACTGAAGCCCTAATCCAGTACAACTGGTTCAATGACAGTGGTGGCAGGCACTCTGAAAAGACAAGATCCTATACGTCTCATCATCCATGTCCACAGAAGCCCTAATCCAGTACAACTGGTTCAATGACAGTGGTGGCAGGCACTCTGAAAAGACAAGATCCTATAGATCTCATCAAAGGCAGCTCTAAAGCTAAACTTAATCCTCTCATAGTAGGATCAAAGTTCGTATGTTGATCGAGGTTGTCCCTACACTCACTTGAGGTGATGTTGTCCACATAAATCATACTGGGTAGAAGGGAAGATGAGGTATCATCAATGGGCATGTATTGGTACTTGCCCACAGGGCAACCATACAATGTGGGCCCATTGTCTGAATGGACAGCTGGTAAAGCTTGAATTAGGGAGCTGGCGGGGCTGGCAGTGGTATGGACATATGGACTGATCAACTGGATGGATCCCTGTTGTAGGCCATAAGTGACTGAACAAAAGATGAAAATAATGCTGAAAAAAACCCTCAAATAATGTGAACACTGCTTGAAGAAAATTCCAAAGAAATCCAACATATTTTGGGAGACAAACCAGCATAATATAACCTGCAACAAGAGAAAGCTTAAAACTTCTTGTATATAGTTAGCCACCTACTGGCAACAAGGGGAGGTAAGTATAACAGAATCTTAGAAGGGTTACTTCACATTAATACACTGTGTAGCATCTTCTATTCTTTCATATATAGAGACAGGAATGACAGTTTTTTGTTTTTTTTTTTACCAGGAAGACCAGATTTAGAATGTAGTGGAAATTAATTAATAACACTAACATTATTGTGATTGGGTACTGTATTTGACAGAAAAAGTCATACTTAATGTTTCTTACATTCTGGTATAGTTCCTTGGCCAGTTCCTTGATATGTGTCATCATCTTATCTGGACATACCTTTTCCTCCTTCAGCTGGTCTTGCATAGTAGCATATACCTGGAAATAGTAGTACATTTATGGTTTGAGAAAAACCACCACTCTTCAAAGACAGAATCCATATCTAAATTAACCACTGAATCTGATTTATGTCTGATGCTGACGATGTTCCGAGTGGCATTACATAACAAAAGCAAAAAGCTGTGAGAGGTTGCTTCACTACAAGCAATGCAAGCAAAGTCTGTTTCAAGCACAGAAGAGCCTGCAGGGACAACTTGTAAAGAGATGGTAGCAGAATGAATGATGCAAGATTAACTTATGTTGAATGTTATTTGATTGACAAGTATTTAAACCTATGTGCTCCATGATATTGACTAAATATGTATTTTCAACAGAAAACAACTTTTTATTTGTTAATCTAGCGAGGCTGCAGTTTAAAAATTAGAACAATTCAATGCTGTGCCACCATCACGAAATTTCCTATTAAAGGATGGGCCATTCAGTAGAGGCATTTTTTTGGCGCTAACAATACTGCCAACCTTGCTAATTGCACCAGACCACTCCAGTGGCCTAAGTGGTTAGAGTTACTACCTTGGATGTTGGAGGTCGTGGGTTCAAGCCCTAGTCAAGTCATACCAAAGGCTTATAAAAATGGTACTAATAGCTGCCTCGCTTGATGCTCAGCATTAAGCAGTTTGTGTTAGTACTGGTCAGCCTGGTGTCAGGATAGGTGAGTTTTCATCTGGTTCTGACTGTATTACACTCACCTCAGGTCACCAGTATTTTCAGGACTGTACTTCTTTATTAATATATTGTCACGCCAAAGCAAAGACGCCAGTACATATTACTATATGTACCATATTTGACGACAAAGATGATCCTTTTTGACCAGAAAATCTTAGGTTCATCTTATACTCCGAATCAACTTTTATACGGATTATGTCTTCCAACTCGTTTTATCGTATGAAAAAAGGTCTCAAATAAGTATGAAAAATTATGTGTAAAAGATATTTCAACTTGGGGAAGAGATCATAGATTAAAAAATATAGCACCCCACATTAAGAAGGGTTTTAAACAATTACATGACTGTCAATACTAAAAATTAACACACATCTGATGTAATTGTGCTAAAGCGGCATGCACTAGTAATATATGTTTCTTAAATTTGATTATATATATGAGCATTAGAAATGAAAAGTTAGAAGATGACTAACCATGACAAAGACAGATAGTCCATCACATTTTTCTTCTTGCACCTCATGATCAAATAAAAATGATGCCCCATTATATGAGAGAGAGAGAGAGAGAGAGAGAGAGAGAGAGAGAGAGAGAGAGAGAGAAGAAGATGAAGAAGAAGAAATGTCTTGATGATTGTAATATGTAAGGTTCACTTATCTGATGACTGTGATCATACTAATGTACATATGCAGTACTATATTCCATTATCAATCAATACCACTGGGTAAGTAATTCCTTTTAGTTTCAGTTACCACTTTCATTTTCCAAGAATCACATGGCTTTGTAGTGGTATTTACATGCTAATTCAATATGCTACAGATATAGTCAGGTTTTCCTAGCTAACATCTGTTTTAGGTCAAGATTTGGCAGACCAGATCAAATTAGTGGGACTACCAATAGAGAAATGAGGCTACCCAAAGGGTATTATGAACATGGAACAGTATAATGAAAGGCAATGCATGTAAATTTCTCAACCAGTGACACCGTTCGAATTTGATGATAGAACTGTCAGCAATTTAAAGTATGAGCAAAGATCAAAAACAACTGCCACCTAAATACATGAAGAGTACATGCACTCTGAAAAACAAATAATTTTATTTGTTGGGAATGAAGAGTTTATTGAACTTGTAAAGAAAATGCGAAATGGTCATTCTTGGGATTTAACCTAAATGGAGTCTATATGGATATAAATATTGTGAATATTTAAACAATGAATGAGTAGTTTACATTTAGTATTTAATTTATTAATCTCTCTTTGACAAAAGCTTCAACTAAACAGAGGCAGTAAAGTACAAAAAAAACAAAAAAAACATGATGAGCTGAAATCTCTTTCTCTCTCTCTCATGTCAGGCGATGATATTTTATTTTGATCACAAGGTGCAAGAAGAAAAATGTGAAGAAATATATATGCCTTTCTCTCTGTATCTCTCTTCAAAAAAGAACTGTAGAAAAAGCATTTTAGCATTAATGATGCAATTTCCCTATTGCTGGTAATCTGAAATAGCATACAGAGATACCTTTAATATTTATGAAACTGCATGTTATTATAGTTTAATTGACAACAGCATCATGAATTTAATCCCATCTGTAACTCAAAAAGTTTTTGCGCCAGCATCATTTTATGTAGATAAAAGGACACAATACATTTAAATACATCATGTGAAACAAATTAGGTACTTTTATTTACATTTAATGATCCTGACATGAAAGGTTATTGAGTTACAGATAGATAAAACGATGCTGTGTGGGACAAAGTGAAAAAGACAAAGTCGAGTTATTGTTCTGGCCTACTTGTATACTCAGCATCAACTTATATATGGATAAAGGATGAAAATTTGCCAGATGTGCTCATTAACTTATACTCTGCATCGACTTATAGGCTGGCAAATACGGTAATTAGTTTTTGCAAGAAAAATATTGGTAACTTGCATCTGAAAGATAAATTACAACTGCCTCCACAATTTCCACTGAACTTGCATACTAATAATTAGTCAAATTTTAATTATAGTCAAACATCCATTTAATTTTAGTCAAACATCCATTTCAAGAGAGCTATTCAAAGGCCTCTAACATTGGGAAGATTGCTGATTGGGCAAAAGACTTGGAACATGTCTACATCATGACACAAGTTAAATTTCAGCCAATCAGCAATTGTCTTGACATTATGTGCTTTATAAATCTATTACAATGGCATGCAGCTGGATTTCACAAGATATTTTTCTTAGTTGGTGGTACATGATGCATAAGAAATTGATACTATACCTCATCAAAAATATCACAGACTCTGTAAGGAGAACCCCTCTCCGTAACAAATGCACAAAAACCAACTCCATCTAATACACGCACAATAAAATCATTTTCCACCATGCCTTTATGGCCTAGAAAATTGGCCTGAAACAGATGAAAATATCCAAATTTAAATTGACAACCTCTGTGTTTTATATAAATGACAAGGTTTTGCAAATTATAAATATGTGCACATGTATGATCTGTTCATGTACCAAGTAGGGGAGAAATGATTGTTTGATATATTTATGTATCGATAATTTTTCCCTATCGATACAAAAGGTGAAGAACTGAGACACAATGATACTCACCTCTTACAAGCTACTTTAATCTTCAGCAGTTGTGACTAATTATGAGTCATTTGCCTTTTATTCTTTAAACTGAGAATTCATCTGCGGCACCAATAGCAAACACATAAATTCATATCTGTAAGTAAAAAAAGAAAAAAACTCGCTACCACACACACACACACCTTCTGCGAATTATCACAAGGTGACTAACTCATGTGATGTGAAATCTGTCCCTCCCCATGACAATTCCATGTAATTATTTTATCCAGGTGGCATGTTCAGTCACTGATAACGTGTATCAACGTAAAGAAGAGATTCCAGATTTGTTCCCCATTTTTGATTCAAGTACATTACTGATCATTTAATAACTACTTTTATGCAAAGTTTTATCTGCTGCTTCATATCTTGTCTACTTGGATCGAATTTGAACGCTACACTTCAAGTGTGTCATGCAGTGAAATATGTTACATTCAATTCTGATTGGTGGTTATTGTTGTTCAAGTCAAGGGTATAACAATATCCACAAATCAGAACTGTAGCTTGTTCACTGCGTGACACATGGACATACTGGCATCTGAACTCAATCCAAACAGACACAAAGCAACACAGAAAATTTAAATGACCTGTAAAGGACTTAAATTGTACAAAATGAACAAGTCTGGAATGTCTCCTTTTACACCGACATACGTAATCACCAACCGAATGAGCTGACAGGGAAATAAATTAGCCCTAAATCAGCATGGGGAAAATTCCAAACCACACAAGCAATGAGTTATAGCCACCATGATAATTTGTAGAAGGGGAGTGCGTGTTGTCAGTTATTTCCTTTTTCACTGACAGAAATGAGTGCCTGCAGCCATGGCAGTTATTTTGCATCTGAAGGAAGTACAATGGTTCAGGGTTTGTCTCATTCCACATATGGACTTGTTCTGGACAAGAGATTCCTTGCATGAGGAAATTTCGCTATTTCTTCTGATTTGAAGATAATACTGTAATGCCTTCCAAACAGAAGTAAAAATTGTTAAGAATGTAATGGGAAGAAAATCTAGCCTCAAAATACCTTTTCTTTTTGTAATTATAAATTAAATCATTAATTGTAAAGCTCTCGGTGGTAAAGCAGGGTGGTTCATAGTACTAATATTAGTACCCCTACATCGTATGACATTGTAGCTCGGTGGAAGGGTGTTGTCAACATTTATGGTCAATATTAATTTATTAGTTAATACCTACAGTTATCCAATATCAAACAATGGTTGGTATGATTTCCTGGTATATTTCATATTTGCATAAGTATCAATCATAATTCATCCTTTTAAATCTTTTAAATATGTGGCATTATGCCATAAATTGATGTATAACTATCCTAGGTATCAACTACATTTCCAGGTTTGGTACATTTGGAACACTCATTTTCTCGTTTAATGGTTGCTTACTGCATCACCCATTTTAAATCTAAACATTATTTTGTATCACAAATTTTGACCATTCAGACATATATTTGTTGTACGCACACTTAGCTAATATTGTAAAACCTGTTATGAGACTGCCCCTTCTGCCAACAAAAGGCGGTCTCTCAAGACAGGTGGTCTTTCATAGCAGGTTTGTACAAAAAGACCAGTTTCCAAGGTCCAGTTTCATAACAATTTAAAGAAAAATAACCACAATCACTGTACATATATTCTATTCTTTATTAATAGTTCTTGCTAAAATATTGTATGCATTCATCTAAAAACAAAACTATATAGCAATAAAGATATACTTCTGTCATTAAACATGAAATCACATTTACATTTGAAGATCACATATTTTAGCATATGAAATCATATTTGATTTACTCCTTTTCCTTTATAACAACCTAAATTTGTTTTACCAACATTTTAACCGCTTTTTTTGAGTGGTCTGCTCTCTTTCACTTCTTTCAGTTACAATAATTACTTTCTCCAGCCTTAAAATTTGTCTCTTTTTCAGTTGGAAGTTTGTCCACTGTTATTAAGGTTCTAGGTGTTAACATTATTGGTGCTCAGTTGTAATATCGAACATAAAGATGGTTTTGACTGGGCTGTGGAAAAATATGAAAAATCTATACATGTGCATTGCATATCTAACAATTAATGAAATAAAAAGAAACAATTATCTCATCCAGAACAGAACCATTTACTCAGAGACAAAAGTCAATGGCTTTATTCAAAGAAGACATACAGGGATTAACTCTATAAACAAAGTGTGTAACCCGGTCGCACCAACTTGAATAGACGACAGCTTTGTGATTGGTTGTTGTTGTTGTTGTTATAGGATTTAACGCCATTTTTCAGCACAAGATAGGCTATACATGGCGGCCAGTATTAATGGTGGAGGAAGAACCCTGGAAAATCCCGGGAAGAACCACCGACCCATGAGAAGCTACTGGCAGGCTTTCTCACGTACCCACGTTAGCCGAGCCTGGACTCGAACTTACGCAGACAGAGGTGAGATGGCAGTGATCCGTAACGGTCAGCGCTTTAGACCACTCGGCTACTCGGGGCCCCGCTTTGTGATTGGGATGTAATCACTTAACACAGACCTGCCAACCCTGACGAGTCTGTCTCAGTAAGGCAGTTGATTTTTTTCCATAAGATTGACTAGTTTTCAGTAATGTGTAACAAAATATCAATAACTGCTATTGTAAAGCTGGAAAATGTAATTAAAAGTTCAATGAAGCGACGATAAACATTATGTTCAGCTGAAAAGTTTGTAAAGTACGCATAGACTTTATTTACCACTAGTACAGTTGCACAAACTTTAGTTCCAAACCCAATGCAACTCAGTGGTCTCTTGCTATCTTTCAACTTGACATAATTCTTGGAAATTCTTTTCCATTTCACATGACGACGGCAATCATATCTCCTGCCATGAGACATACTCAAATTGGCACGTGATGTCCAATAAACATAATTGTGTCCTTTCCGGCTTTTATTCACAAGAATCTGAATACTCCTTTTTATTCTTCTGTGTTGATTATTAACACTTTTCTAGAAGCTTATTTTCCCTTTCGCCTTAAACATGCATCGCTTTCTGGACGCCATTTTAAAAATTCTAGAATCAACAGTTTGATCATGCAGATGCTTCGCATGAACAAACAGGTGCAGTTTAAAGCATCTGGTGTGCTGCTGTAAAGTTTGTCTGGTTCCCTGACTAATTTCACTAATTCTAAAACAAAACCCGGATCCAAATCAAACACGGATGAAACAATTATCCAGATTTTTTGGCAACGAACATTTTCCGTAGTTTTTGCTTGTATGCCTAAGTCCATATTTTAAGGGTAATTTTTGTAAGACTTATGGCAAAATCGTGGAGGGTTAGCAGGTCTGCTTAACATTAGGAGAAAAAACAACGAACATCACAAGTCAATTGAATCCTGCAAACGATTCTCTCTTGCTGGTTTAACAGACAGTGACCTTATTCACCCCCAGGCGATACTGATTAACTCTAAAAACAAACAATATACATGACCACCACATCAATTTTGGCACTACAATGGCAATTCATGACATGTACATTAGCCTGGTTTAAGGACTGTAGCATCTATCACTGGTAGCCACAATCCTTTTTTATATTTTAATTTTTGTATTATTCCTTTTATGTTTGTTTTTGTTCAGATCAATCATTACTAATCAACCAGTTGTTGTAACAATTGGTCAGTGGTGTCTATGTTCTCGCAATACAGTCGTTCATAGGGATAATTAGTCTGGTTCACCGCTTCGTATGCTCGCTGAGTTGCTCGCCCCTATACAAATAGCTGAGAACAATGCAGGGAGCACACGAAGCAAGGAACTGGACTAGGGAATAATCTACATGTACTTAGTCTGGTTTACAACAGAAACTATAAAACCCTATGAACATACCTACAAAATTTCAGATATCGGTAGCCAGTCGTTTCTTTTTTTTCTTCTTAGAACGGTATGAACGGTCGTTGTTACAGGGATTAAATAAAGGTCAGTGGAGTTTATCCTCGTTTTTTGTGATGCGGTCATTCATAGCAGTGTTGAAATGCATATTTTGCCAAGACATTGTGGTCGCTGGTTGCATTCAGCAGGTGGTTGCACATGACAGAGTGTTTATATAATAAAATCAATCCGTGCATTATGATTGTGGTTGGAAATGACAGGTGGTCACTCATAGCAGAGATCACTCATATAAGTTTTTACTGTACTTTTAGGTTTCACCCTTGATATTTGAGTCTTGAATTTTTACTGCCCTATGACTCTGTGACTGTTAATAAACCAGATGAAACTTCAATTTGAACTGCATTTCTTCCCTAGTCCCCTTCTTAAAGTGAAGATTGCCCACTTCATCAGAGAATCAGAGTCTTTGTGGAGTGAGGTCTATGTTGAACTGGGCCTTTATTCTATGGTGAGTTTATCTGCCACAAAGAGCATATCGAGTCTTTGAATGGTCGCCAAGTTAACGGATAGCATTATCCTATAACAATAAGGTGTTTTAAAAGTATTCATGCAATGCAAAACAAAAGGCTTGGTAGCCAAAATGAGTCCTGCACCTGATCAAATGGATTAGCATTGAATGGCCTAAACAGATGAATTAAAGTCAATGGCACCTAATAAGTAGTCTGTTTGGAAGTATTTTTTTTTCACATCTTGTCAGGGATGAGAATGGCATGTGAATAGATGATAAGTCTATGCCTGTCTGTAATCTGCATACTGGAAATACAACCAATATGTCAACACATAAAAAGGCACCACCCTACCACTAAAAGACCTACTAATGACGAAAAGACCATCAATTTCATATGTATCAAAAATGTATCATATAGGAAGTGTATCATCAACTGTTCTGATATGCAGCAAAGTGTATAATTTAACCCCCCATTCTTCATGATAACATGGGTATCAATGGAGAACAGTAAATAGATATACATTAGGTAGGAAGAGTGATAATTTTGTTTCAACTACTGTAAAATCAGAAATATTCATGGAGGATTGAACAGGCTGTCACATACAACACTAGCAGGCTTCCCCTTAAAAAACTTTTTTTATGCATTAATCCTCTTAGTTTTGGAAATCTGGAGAAATAACCTAAGTGTGGCTCATTTACAATGCTAAAATTTAGGCTGTTAAATTTTATACTCTTTTCATCTGTGACTATATTTCAAAAAATTTCTTAGCAATCAAAGATAATACAAGCCAAGGATGAATTACATATAAATACCATAACAATTTTAGATGTCTTTATTTTCTGATATATTGCTATCAAGTTCTCACAAAGTTTCTTCAAATGCAGATTGTTTTCCTTAAATGCAGACAAAAGTGCAGGTTTTTACAAATATCTGTATGGTCAGCCTGCATTCAATACCCATGTACAACTGTGATTGAAATTGTTACTTACCTTATGAAAAGTGATGAAGGGTTCTGGATGAATTCTGATTACAGTCAAACACGACCGGTACCCCATGAAAAGTTCAGCAAATACACGAATGAACACAGCCCGGATTTCTTTATCCTGCAATCAGATGTACCATATTCACCATATGTATTGGGGCACCATATATGTTGGGACACCACAAATTAATTTTTAAAAGTAATTTTTTTGTACACTGCAAGTTTTGGAACACATCAGTTTTTTGTTCAAGTCTTAAGTTGTGGGATACCTTTTAAACCATTTGAAAATTACATGTCAAAAAATGCACTCAAACTTATTTTATTTATAAAAAATATTAAACTGTGTACTCGAGATAAAACTTTAATCCACTGCAGCATCACTTCAGTCAACCCAACCCTTCTCCTGCACATGTATGATCCATCCTTTCCTTAGATGAATCTTTTTTAGCTTCCTCTCAGAATGAAAAATTAACATGGGAGGCAACACATAACCTGCCATGGAAACTGCAAGGACTTAAGTTCAATTTTTTAAAATCTGCACCAGTGGTGCGAATTCTCACACTTTTAATCCCCTTGTTATCAACAGTCTGTCCAGGAAAGAGATCAAAATACAACAGAGTTTCATCCATATTAATGATCATATTGTTGGTGAAATCATCCTCTTCTATTCTGGCCTTCACAAATTCATCAAATGATTTTATTTTCTCCTCCAAATCTTCTGGGAGATGCTGGGTCATCAATGTCAGTGCACAATGCACCAGACTGTGTCACTTTAAAAACTGCCCCATTGTTTCAATTTATTTCAAAATTCCTGTGACTTCCCTATGTTGACCGACTTTTTATATACAAAAAAATCAGCGCGCTTAAAAGAATTTAAAGTCACCTTCCTGGTCAGCTCGCTTTGTAATAAAATAACCTTTGTATTTGATATCCTACCAGTAAGTTCAAACGAGTTTATTGCTTGCTACCAGGAGTTTTTATTTAACACCTGGAGTGAGATAGTATTTGCAGATACTATATGTGGATATCCAAAAATCATTAACTTGTTATCCAAAAAACTTATTGTTAATTTAATTTTTAAAGGTATACACTTTTTTGCTATGGCAAGTACATGTAATAAAATAATGGTACCAGATTATTTCCTCTTATTAGTTCCTTGCTGCACATGCATGGATTCAGTGTGTGGTTTCCTCTGCCAAGCACTGCCAAGCAAAGCAAACAAGATGAATTTGTTGCCATGCTGTTCAGCATTTTGAATAGATGCATTTCAAATTCAATGTTGATTGTTGCTCTTCAAACCTGCTGCTAAAGGCAAGGACAACATGAAGCAATTTTCATTTAAAAGCATAGGCTTTTCAGAATCATGATTAGCAATTCCAATATCATGCCAGTGGGCTCTTTGCAGACCACTGACTGGCCATGTTCTACTTAAGTTTGTTTCATTTTAGAGTGAAATAGACACTCTGACCCCAAATTTCATTCAATTTTTAGAGTAGCGTGATCTTGGTTCACTTAAAGTTCATTAAAATTCAAAACGGAAATATTTGTGACCAGAAAAATGATTTGATATGAAGGGTATTCTGTTTAAAGAGGTTTTGGGTCTTGAGATGTTTCACAGCATATCTGCAGAAACTGAATTGGGCAATTTTACCAAATATGCATTTCGTTTGCATATATGCCTTAGTAGCTGATCCAGGCTGATGTGATGGTAAGATTCGAACCCGCACTCTTTCAGTCTTTAGTCTGGCATGCTAACCACTGAGCCACTGTGGCTCCCACACAGCAAAGTAACTCTTATAGATCAGCTCAACCAGTTCCTAAGAATTCTGGATGCTACTAATTAAAGCTTCAGTGAAACCTTTAACAGGATGCTCACATTTACAAGGAAGAGTTAGAAAGGAAGTTAAAAAATTTAACTGTAGAGTATTTGGCAAACAATTTGTTTCATATTTCATTTAATTCACAGGCGAGTTTACAGGTGTTGATGTCATCACATTTATGGTGGTTGTTTTTCAAGTCTACCTTGAAAAGAACATTATGGCATGATAGTGGTGAAAACTCCGTTAGTGTAAAGAATCTGATTCTGCATTTTTATTTTGATTTTGAAAGTGTAAATTTAGTGCAAGCTTTAAAACAACTGATTTCAAAATCCATTCTTTTTTTGCCATCATTTATCATTGTGTGCTTTGTCACTCTGCTCACCACTTTTTTCAAAATACGGATAACAATTTACTTGCATTTTGTTTAATCTGCATTAATCCTGCATTTCATTTACCATTCATTCTGCAGTTTATTTTACATTCATTCTGCATTTCATTTTACATCCATCCTGCATTTCATTTTACATTCATTCTGCATTCTGTTTAGGTTTCACTGGTAAAATTTCCCATTTCTGGGTCCAACAAGGGTTACCGTATTTTATGTATTTTTTCGTACCCTTTAATTTTTCATACACAATCCAGTTATAAATATCATTAATTATTTATGTGTATCATAATTTTTTGTACTAAGAAGATTTACGTTTGCAAAAAAGATCGAAAATACTGTATTGCCATTTTGTTTTTACAAAAATTAATAATTAATTGTTGGTGAGAAAATACAATTGACGCATAAGCTCTCTTATTGTCATTACAATATCTACTGGTGTTTATTAACAAATGGACAAAGGACTTCATAGACCACACCTTTAAATATTATCGTCAATTAGTTCTCCTTATTAAGTCTGTCAACGTAACAAAAGAGCATGTGCAGTTTAAAATGTGTTCAGAAGCCCTTTGATGTTTTCTTATCCAACAAAAATTACATCTCAGTACATGCTAAAGTGAAGACAACTGACCATTGGTCAACTAGTCATATTGTTTCATTATAGTCATACAAACACAAAATAAAAAAAGCTTGTCATTTTCTATCGCAAATTTGAAAGTCATGGACTTCATTAAATCGATTCGTATATATACATATACTATCTTTTAAGTGCTTGTTCTGTTTTGACTTGGATATAATTAACATTTTATTGCAAATCTATTCTATGATATACCCCTCTATTATCTTTATTGGCAAGTTCGAATAACAAGTAATGTGTATGATCGCTTGTCCTTATAACAAAATCTGTATGGACAACGGCTTCAATAGTACATTGACAGATTTTCATTTCCCTAAAGAGAGTCTCCTTTCCCTACTGGCAGCCTCGCTGATTTGACCTATTCTGTCGATTCTTGCCCTCAATCTGGTTTCAACTGGAATAACCAAAGCGCTAAGCATGTTTAATTACCTTGTAAACAACACTGCACAGCCATGTGGTTGTTGTGACAATGTACATTGTAATTAAAACAAGAATGAATTGTTGATTTAGCGGTGTTTATTGATAATGGAATATAGCAGGGTCGTAATACATGAGGATTATCACAATCGTCAGGTAACTCAAATTACAGTCTTTTTTTTTCTCTTTGCAAAAGCTACAAATAAAAACCACCCTGAATAAATATGGTCTTGTACACTGAAAAAATTTTGTTTCATCACACACACTCATGCGCATTAACTAAAACGTGATTTCAAGTTCTTTATTTCTTTATTGCAATTTGATGAGATTATTGCTGCTGTAAAAATAGAAGTTTCACTTAATTTCTCATTGCATACAATTTACCAATAAATAATACCCTTAACTAATACATGTTCAAGCCATCTTAATCATTTTGCCAACACTGCACAACACAACAGCTACATATGCTCTAAATGCAGACGAGCTTTCACACAGAGTCATAATCCTCTCTCTCTCTCTCTCATTCACTAATAACAACAAAAATCTTTTGTGTACTTTTATTTTTATTGTAATTAGATTCTTGAGTTGAGAGCAGAACGAGACAGAAAATATATGTTTACTTTGTACGTCTGTACCGTTAGGTTGTTGAGTAGTGCGTGTTCCATAGAACTTGTTCAGGTACGATCCTTTTATTTTTCATACACGGTCTGTACCATAAAATGATATTTATTTTACTTATAATTTTTCATACACTGAAATTAATAATTATTTTTTCATGTACGAAAAATTACATGAAATACAGTACTATTTCATTGAGACCCCAGGTGGCCAAGTGGTCTAAAGTGCTTGCCTTTAACAATCACTGCAATCTCGCCCCTGTCCATGTGGATTCAAGTCTTGGTCTTGGCCAATGTGGGTATTTGAGCAATTCCCCATGGGTCAGTGGTTCTTACTGGAGTTTTAGTGGGTTCTTCCTCCACCAGTAATACTTGCCACCATGTACAGCCTATCATGTGCTAAAAACGGCAGCAAAACCACCACAACAATAGGACAACTATTTCATTACACTACCTCACAGAGCTTGCCCTAACACTTCCTGTCAATGCATGCATTCAAAACATCTGAAAATCCGAGTCTGAAGCTTGGTACAGTGAACTCCATGTTAACTATAAACCAAATATATCCAGAAATTTCACTAATCTATTAGTTTCACTCATTAGTTTTGTTTCTGCTAGTTTAAATGACAATTTAAACACACTATTGGCTATATGATGCAGAGGAAATCGGAGCAAGGACAGACTAAGGCAAACCTGCCACTCTTAGATTACAAGTTCAGCGCTCTGCCAACTCAGCTACTGTGGCTCCTGCACTCATCTGGACAAGCTGAATGTCCTGAGGTTTTTGTAATTATTTATCTAAATGATCATTTATCAGGACAAAATCTGTTTTTACAGGTGCTACACAGTCATAATGTGGCTGCAGGTGCTACACAGGATCTGCTTATTGTATACTTGTTTTTCAATTCTTACCTTCTGCTCAGGAGGCAATGGTTTCTTGGGTGATGGAGGAAAGGCATAGTCAGAAGATAACAACTCTGGGTGAAGGATCTGAAACGAGAAATGATTGGTCAATTAAATACCGCACAAAAATGAATAATAAAAATGACCAGCAAATATTATAGACCATCAAACTGATGAAGGGACAGATGAAATAACAACTATACACTCACAATTTTATCATCCATTCATGCAATGAATTTGTTTATAAAACACTTCATGGTCTATTCCTAGAAATCGAACTTCTTTTCTAAGGCTACAATTATCTTAGACTAACTGTATACATTATACAGTACAGTTCTCTTTCATTAACTGCATACACAATACAGTAAAATTCTCTCTGAATAACTTTATAAACTATACTGTAAAATTTTCTTAGATTAACTTTATACAATATACAAAAAATTCTCTTTGACTAATTATATACATCGTACAGTAAAATTCTTTGACTAAGTGTATACACAATATAGTAAAATTATTTGACTAACTTTATACACTATACAGTAAAATTCTCTTGGGCTAACTTTATACACTATATAGTAAAACTTTCTAATATTAACTTTATACACTATCCAGTAAAACTTTCTTATATTAACTTTATACACTATACAGTAAAACTTTCTTATATTAACTTTATACACTATACAGTAAAACTTCCATAATTTTTAAAAACAGCAATCAGCTTTGCATAATACGAAAGACCTGCACTTAAAGTAATCTCTTCTATGGAACCCTGAAAAACTCGAATTAAAACTTTAACTGAAAATTGGAGTCTGCGGTATTATGAGTTTTTAAAGCTCTACTGTATGAAAATTTGATTAACTGAAATTCCTAATGTTTAGCTTGGAGTGGCTCAAATATTTTAAATAACATCTAAGAAAATGGTACATTCATAAAACTGAAAACATCCCACCAAACTCTTTTCTGTGATTTACAACAAGGGATATTTTCAGCTAGGACAAGTCCAAACTTAAATATAGTCATCTTCATTATACAGTGCATGTACCAATGTTATCACTTTTCAATCTTCTGTAACTAATACAATATTATAAGAAATTTTGAATTTATAGTTTTTCATGCTGTGGACATCCTATACCAGTTAACTTGTCCCATAACTTGATTCTTTTCAATAGTGGATTCATAGGGCCCTGATGAGTTGTTGTTGTTATTGTTGTTATAGGGTTTAACGCCATTTTTCAGCACAAGATAGGCTATACATGCTGGCCAGTATTAATGGTGGAGGAAGAACCACCGACCCATGAGAAGCTACTGGCAAGCTTTCTCACATACCCACATTAGCCGAGCCCAAGATGCGAATCCAGGCAAAGGTGAGATGGCAGTGATCCGTTACGGTGAGACCACTCGGCCCTGATGAGAAAAGTTAGATGATCATCAAACGATACGAAGAGGAAGTAAATGTGTACCTAAGCTTTCACGAGTTGTGATGCAATATGTAGCAAGACAGAGACACACACATTATCACAACTCTGTCTGCACTTGTGAAATTTTTAGCAAGCATCAAGATATTTAAAATAATATGACAGTGGATAGTGCAGTGATGAAGCTGTTGCTTTGAACCCATCCGTTTCAACAAGATTACTTATGGCAAATAACGAAAGAAAAACTTCTTCCTATTTGTCGAATGTTGATCTCATGGTATCAACTACTGTACACTATAAGTCAAATTTTAAATTAGTAACTGGTCTATATCAGATATGGATCAGTCACTATCAGTGGGTGATATCACATCACACACATCAGGTTGCAGGACATGAGAGTGAATGGAGGAAAAGATTATTAAATGCAAAAAAGTGATAGTTACTTATGAAAAGGGTGATATTATTGAGAATAGACAACACTCAGGCCTGGGTATGGACTGTCTGCTTGACATGGCCCTCACCTTCAGATTGGGCCATATCAAATCAATGGTCCAAACAGTGTCACATACAATGATACTGCCCCTCTTCGTAAGTAACTATTGCTTTAATAGTCAAGGACTTATTAACGAATTAGGTGTAATACACTAAAAAGAACCCATACTATAGTATCTCAAAACAAGTTCTATACAAAGGCTTTATATAAGATTAGAAGAATCTAAAACAGAATAGATAAAGCCATACATGCCCTGTACAAGGCCCCATATAGCATTAAATAAAACCTGACTTGCCAAACATAGCCATTTTTCAATTCAGTACAGAAGTCATGGGATGCCTGAATTACAAGGTAGATACAACGAAAAATAGTTTTGTAACATTGGAGAAAGTTCAGAAATAAGATTTTATTAAATGGATGTCTTTCTATTAAGGCGGTTTACAATGTCATGGCTTTATTCACTTAAAAATGTACACTGTATCAGACATGGAGATCTAATTTGAACAGCATATATGTTCTTTAATGTCATGGCAATTCAGCACAATAATGGAAAAAAGTGCCAATCAAAAATAAAGTTCTAAAAATTTAAAAATGAAGAATTGCACAGAACATTGTAGCAAGTTAAACCCTTCACAGAAATAATGATGTCCAAAGAAACAAACTGTACAACTATGACCTTTTATTCATTTTCCTAACTGGGCATAAAAAAACTTGAATTAAACAGTTACATGAATTGACACAGTATAGAAAGACTGAAGTTGATATTTAAAAATGAAATGGGCGTTTTCACATTGGCCTTCTAGTAGGTCCTTGGTCAGACAAAGTGGCTCAGGTCCAGATGTATAGGTCCTTGGTTCAACACAGTGATCACATCTGATTATGTAGAACATCGAGCAATGAAACTCACCTTGTTACAGGTCCTAGGTCAAACGCGTTTCTTGTCCAGATTTATAGGTCCTTGCCTATACAGACCCTTGGTAATGCCTCGGGCAATGAAACTCACCTTGTTACTGGTCCTAGTCAGACATAGTGGCTCATGTACAGATTTATAGTTCCTTGCCTATACAAACCCTTAGTAATGCCTCGGGCAATAAAATCAGTCTTAGACCAATATGATTCTTTTTGTACCTGTAACAACAGGCAATAAAACCAGACTTAGACCAATATGACTCTTTTTGGACCTTTAACTGCAGGCAATAAAACCAAACTTGGACCAATATGACTCTTTTTGGACCTTTAACTGCAGGCAATAAAACCAAACTTGGACCAATATGACTCTTTTTGGATCTTTAACAGTGGGCAATACAAAAACATCCATTTATATCATAACAAGACTGACAAAAAAGTCTAAACTTTAAGTAAGATAAATACGTACATAGTGTAAAGCTTTAACAGTTCTAGAGAGTACTGGTTCTGGTATCACAGGTATATTTACACACTCTGGTACTCGTATATTTCCTTGGTCCAGGTCTGCTATAATCACATCAAACTGAAAAATAAGACAGAAAAAAAGCCATTAAGTAATCTCTATTACGGAACAGCAGTTCATGGAACATTATGTTTTGCCTGTCACCAGTGTAACAATTTGTCTAGAACTGAGACCTACTTATAAAAAGTAGATCTGATGGGTACAAATATGAGTTTATGTTCTGTCAATCTTCTTATTCACCAACTAAACCAGAGCTATTAGTTATGAGTGCACTGCAAAAGGCACCATTCACTACAGTTTGCTTGGAGGGACTTCAAACAGATGAACTTATATCATGAAAGCACAAGTTAAGGGAATGGGCATTTCTGAGGCCATGACTCCTATAATTATGATGTGGAATACTGAGAATCCAACTTATTAAAGGTCTCATCAAAATAAAGTGGTATAACAAATCTGGTTGAAATCTAACATTCATGAGTGAAGCTATGTGGCAGAAACCCAAGTTTGGGAGATGGATAAAAGAGTCCATAACTCCTCTAAATGATGCTGTGGAAAGCGGGACATTTTTACTTACTGAAGGTCTCAATAAAATAAAGCTGCGTGCCAATTCTGATTGAAATCTAAAGCTGCATGCCAAATCTGGATTGAAATCCAATCTTCCTTGGTGAAGGAAACTGCAGAAATCAATGTCTGAAGGATGGAAAAGAAAGGGGCATATCTTCTGTCAGTGATGTCATGGGATAATGCAGAATGAATTCATTAAAGTTTTGATCACTCTAAAGCTGCATGCCAAATATGGTTGAAATCCCACAAACACTAGTAAAGTTATGCTTCAGAAACCAAACTCAGGAGGATGGGCAATCAGGGGGCATGGGCAATCAGGTGGATGGGCAATCAGGGGGCATAGGCAATCAGAAGGATGGGCAATTAGGGGGCATAAACTCCTGTAAATGATACCACTGAACTCTAGAAATCAAACTCACACCAATATAAAGCTTCATTCCAAATCTGATTCAAACCTAACCATCTTTGATACAGTAACGCTGCAGAAACCAAAGTCAGGAAAAAAAGACAATCTCACAATTTAACCGAAGTCCATGAGGCATAAAATACATTTCACAGTGATCTACTTTTGTGACGAGTATCAAGATGCATCTCTAGAGAGAGATTACATTTTATTTGGTCATTAGCTACATGCAAAAACTTAACCTAAGCCTAGTAAAATATGAAATGTAGATCACAGTGACATGTTCTTCTGGCAGAGGTATGGTACTAATAGCAATGCATACAATCATCTAGTGAAAACAGAGCTTGAGAAGTACACTTAAAATACAAAATATAACCAGTAAGAAAAGTATGAAATATAAGTCAGTGACCTAAATTTGTGATGATGGTATTATACTCATTCAGATGCATTGCCTCACAAACTTTCATGATTTGTAGTATATAACAGTATATAAATAGAGTGCAAGCCACTTATTTGGTCAAACCTTAACATAAGCTATAAAAATGTGACCTCACAGTGACCTTTCCTTGTGATGTGGTAGTAATATAGACACAAAGTGTTGCACCTTATGTGGGAGATTACAGATTTCCCACAACTTTTTCTCTGATGTCCCCCAAATCCCAACCCTGTGCACCTCCTAGATATGATATATTATTAAAAAAAAAAAAAATACACCTACTATCTGGTACTTTTCTTTAGTACAGTGTGACCCCGCTATAGCACGCTCCGTTATAACATGAATTCGGATATAACACGGTCGTGGTGTGGCTCCCGAAATTTCATATACATGTATTTTTCTCGTACACCAAAAAAAATTTCTTTCTTAAAAGTATGAAAAAAACAAAAAAAGGGTATTATCATTTTAGGGAAGAGATTGCGTATGAATAATACAAGACAATCGTGGTGTGGCTCCTGAAATTTTATATGCATTTTTCTCATACACAAAAAAATAGTGTTTTCTTCTTAAAAGTACGAAAAATAACGTCTAAAAAGTTTATTCAGGAATCATGCAGGGCTTCGCCAATGTTGCAAATTGAGATTTTTCTTTTCTTCCTTATTGGCGGCAAAATATACCATCTGGCGATTTCTTTTTATTGGCGATGTTGTTGGCTGTTTAAACTTGTATATACAACCATTGGTTTGGAGTGGAGAAATTCAGAGGCCCCATGAAAGAAGGCCACAAAGCTGATATAAAATGCACTGAAATTTATCTATTGTTACATAAACAAATTCTTTGTCCATATTGACAAACCATCTTAATAGCGCACTGCTATAACTTAATCCGCACATGTTGACATCTAGCATGAGTACTGTATGTTTTGAGATATCCGCTTTTTTTTTCTTCAAATTTACATTTCGGGTAGCAGAGATCAACCGGACAGGCATTATCTCAAACTCTATCTTTTGTTGGATTTTCGGCTGCTCATTAGTAATTAATATATTTATATAGACTGACATCTGTATGTGGATGGTAAGTAAAATTCCTCTTCTTTACACTCAGAATTAAATCCTTCAGAACATTCACATTTTCTGTAGTAATCCCTATCATCAGACCAGAACACATTTGTCTCTATTGTCGATTGACTGTTTCTTTAAATTTCTGATGCATGCGTGGAAGGCAGCATCACTTGACTACCACAA
>JAECUM010093304.1:0-46276 GCA_016617855.1 Megalonaias nervosa
TTACCATGAACTCCTCGCCCAATTTGAAAATTATACAAGAATATATACCGATGGATCAAAAGATGAGGAAAAGGCTGCTGCAGCCTTCGTTAGTGGAAAACACACAACAAAAGTTCGCTTGCCAAATGGTACATCAATTTTTTCAGCTGAAATCAGAGCCATAGACCTTGCATTGCAATATATTGAAAGCAAGCGTATTTTAAATAGCATCATCTTCTCCGATTCACTATCAGTACTTCAGTCACTACATAATAGAAAACTGGAGAATCCATTATTAGCTAATGTTCTCCTTAAACATACTGAGCTGAGTACCTCACACAATATAGTATACTGTTGGCTACCCAGCCATATTGGAATTAAAGGTAATGACAAAGCAGACCGCGCTGCTAAAATGGCTCTATCACTAGAACCATCTCATTTTAATACACCGTATACGGATTTTATACGTAGTATCAAAGAATGTTTACGTCAGAAATGGCAGGCATCATGGAATGATGCCGTGAATAACAAACTTCATGCCATCAAGCCAACCCTAGGAGAATGGACTCCTTCCTACAGAGCCGTCCGTAGGGAGGAGGTAGTCGTTGCAAGAATTCGAATCGGCCATACTTATTTAACCCACTCCTACATACTAAAAAGAGAAGACCCTCCAGAGTGCATATCTTGCAATGAACCATTCACTGTTAAGCACTTTATGTTGGAGTGTTTCGACCTCCAACCTACGCGTAATCATTATTACAATGTGCATGACATTAGGGAGCTCTTTGATACAGTTAGCGTTTCTTATATTATAGACTTCCTGAAGGAAGTAAATATTTATCATAAGCTATAGCTTGTATGCTATCACCTTGAACAGTTTTATGTGCTATATATACCGTTGGTAGATTTTAATTACCTTTCATCTGTTTTCGTTGTCATACATCATTTGCACTCCCCGTTGATCGGGAAACTATTTATTTATAACCGTTACCATTTTATCTTTTTACCTTCAACTGTTTGGTTTCGTATCGCTGGTCGATACTAAACCTTTTACCACTTTTACATGATGAAAGATATAACCTTTTGCATGGCTCCCCCTGCGGGTCCGGGGTTGTAGAATTGGCCCGCCGTGCCTCGCTACGTGTCGTAAGAGGCGACTAAGTAGAGGCAACCTGTTTGCCGTGGGTTGCGACCCGTGTCGGAGGAGGAAAGGATCCTGGTAGTTGAGCAGAGGCTTTCCGATGCAATACACTACTTTGGCCTCTACTTCTTCTAGACGGGTGGTCGGTATGGGCCCGGTCTCGACAAATCGGCTGGTCACGCCGAGCCCTAGGAGGTCTTTATTTCTCGCTCACTTTCTTTATCTTTCTCATTGTATCTCTCTTGATACCACCGTTGCCCCTACATTCTATCCCTTTAACTTTCCCTTTTCCAAGTCTTCGAAGACTTCCTAGAAGGCGGTGGCTCAACGGGTCAATTGGGAGGTAATTTTACCGACTGAGTATGTCTTATGGGATGAATCAGGAGGTGAATTTACCTACTGAGTATAACATCTGTGTATCCCTGACACTTGAAAAGTGTCCCCTTGTTGGGCTCCTTGGTGGGCGGGGAGCACGGGTGCTGAATTTTAAATCCACCAACATGGATATTTCCAAAAAAAATCAACTCAAGCGTACCAAAACTGGATCTGACTCAGATGACGAACCATGTGGTGTGGATTCATTTCCACGCTTCATGGTTATACAGTCTAAAGATGCCACAAAACCGCTTAATGTACTCTCTCCGTTTGTGATCGAGAAAACAATTACGGGACTGATTGGAACACCAAAAAGTGTTAAAAAGTTAAAATCGGGCTGCCTACTTGTCGAGTGTGAGCGACGAGGTCAAACAGAAAATCTCAAGAAAATGACAACATTTTTCGATATTCCAGTGACCTCGTTCGCCCACACAACACTCAATTCGTCCAAAGGCGTCATTCGCTGTCGTGACTTGGCTGGAGTCAGCGACACGGATATCATTGAAGGGATGAAAAACGAAGGTGTCACTGCAGTCCGTAGAATACGTATTAAACGTAACAACAACCTGCAGGACACCAACACCATTATACTCACCTTCAACAAGCCAACAGTACCCAGAGTGGTCAAAGTTGGCTTTCTGCAAGTGAAGGTTGATGTGTACATACCAAATCCACTTCGATGTTATAAGTGTCAGAAATATGGTCATCATGAAGACCGCTGCTCAAGAAGCCAAATATGTGGCCGATGCGGAGATCACTCTCACCAGGAATCTGAGTGTAGAGCCACTCCGCATTGTGTCAACTGTGGAAAACAGCACCACGCCAATTCCAAGGATTGTGATACCTGGAAACAGGAGAAGGAAATACAGAGGGTTAAATACACATCCAACATTCCCTATCCAGAGGCCAGAAAGCTTGTACAGGCAAAAATATCTCTTCCTGGCCCATCCTTCTCCACTGTAGTGAAGAACAATCCCAAGGCAACGAAGGACGCTCAAACGCAGACAGATGCACCCGAGTCAACATCAAGCACTAACACCCCCATTACCAAGCACAAAGAACCACGGCATCTACCCAAACAACATTCAATAATACTCAACAACAGAAATCACCAAAGAACAAAAACAGATCACAAGGAAATAGACAGCAAAAGGGGTCAGAAGACCCCATCAAACTCAGATAACAGGTTTGGGGACATTGAGAGTATGGATGCAGAAGATACTGCTCCATGTTCTCAAAGTAGCTCCAGACCTAACAAAAAAATCATCCCCGTACTTCCTCCGTAGAAATAACCATATAGATTCTCTCCGCGAAAAGTCTAACCTAGCCCCAAAATCTCCAATCTAAACTTATAATGAAGAACACGATCATACAATGGAATTGTCGAGGACTTAAAGCCAATTACAATGATATTCTCCTGCTTTTAAACGACTATGATCCTGCAATACTATGCCTTCAGGAAACCTTTTTAAAAGATAAGGACAACATCACACTTAAAAACTGCTCCCTGTTTAACACCTACCTACAGAACGTTGACAGGGCCTCGGGAGGGGTTTCTATTGCTGTGAACAATAGAGCCCCACATAGCGTCATCCCTTTAAACACAAATTTGCAAGCCATTGCTGTGAGTGTCACTCTACATCGAGTGATTACATTTTGTTCTATTTATATACCACCAAACACTAACTTATTACCAAACCAATTAGACACGCTTGTTCAACAACTTCCTGCACCATTTGTTTTACTCGGTGATTTTAATGCCCATAATATTTTATGGGGATCAAATTACATAAGCGACAGGGGCAAAAGGGTCGAAGATTTTGTTACTAGACACGACTTGTGTCTATTTAATACCAAATCTCCGACGTACTTGCACCCAGGAACTGGTACATACACATGTATCGACTTAACAATTTGTTCTCCTTCACTACTTTTGGATTGTAATTGGAAGGTCGCTGATGACCTTCACAGCAGTGATCACTTTCCAATCTCTCTTAAGAACACCAACGTTGCAATTGATGACACGATTCCACAGTGGAATTTAAAGAAAGCTGACTGGACCAAGTTTGAAACACTTTGTACAGCTAGACTTAACAGGAATACCGTCCTAAACGATATTGATCCTATTCGACACTTTACATCCGTCTTAATTGAGATTGCAGAAGAATCTATTCCTAAGTCCTCGCCGAATTGTAAAAGAACCCAAAAACCGTGGTTCACTAAAGAATGTAAAGAAGCCATTAGACAACGCCGAGAAGCACTGAAAAATTTAATAATCGTCCAACGCCCGAAAACTTAACTCAGTACCGTATTGTTCGGGCCAAAGCTCGCCGCATAATTAAAGAAAGTAAACGAGCATCATGGGAAAAATATGTTTCAACTTTAAACTCTCGTTCCTCAATAAAGAAAGTTTGGGACACGATCCGCAAAATAAATGGAAAGGGAAAATACAATTCATTCCGACATCTGAAGCTAAATAATAACAACTTCAATACCAAACAAGAAATAGCTAATGTACTTGCTGATTGTTTCTCCAAAAATTTCTCATCGTCTAATTATTCAGAAGCTTTCCGAAGATTGAAAGCTCATAAAGAAAAAACACGGTTGAAATTCACATCGAATAACTCAGAGAGCTATAACCAACCGTTTTCATTGTCGGAGCTTATGGAATCTTTGAATAAGGCTCATGATACATCTGCTGGGCCTGACGATATACATTACCAGTTTTTGAAACACCTTCCAGAACCATCCTTACCAGTTCTTCTGGAAATCTTCAATGATTTATGGATTACTGGTAATGTACCAACAATTTGGAAAGAAGCAACAGTAATACCAATTCCCAAACCAGGCAAAGATAGCGCAGATCCTAGCAACTATAGACCTATATCATTAACTAGTTGCGTTTGCAAAACAATGGAACGAATGATCAATTCTCGGCTTGTATGGTATTTGGAAAGCAACAATTTAATATCTTCTTTCCAAAGTGGCTTTCGTTATGGTCGTAGTACCAATGATCATCTGGTTAGACTGGAAACCTTTATTCGCGACGCTTTTATCAAGAAGGAACACTTAGTAGCGGTTTTCTTTGATCTGGAAAAGGCCTATGACACAACGTGAAAGTACGGAATACTAAATGACCTGCACGATCTGGGTCTAAAAGGCCGACTGCCCTCGTTCATATCAAACTTCCTCTCAGACAGGGAATTCAAGGTACGAGGGGGCTCCACCCTCTCTGATATGCACGATCAAGAGATGGGTGTGCCCCAGGGCAGTATTTTATCGGTGACGCTTTTCAACATAAAAATTAATAGCATCACCAAGTGTCTGACTCCCGGTGTGGATTGCTCCCTATATGTTGACGACTTTTTAATATGTTACTGATCCAAGCACATGCATACAATTGAAAGACAATTACAGCAAAATATCAACAAGATTCAAAATTGGGCCAATACTAACGGTTTCAAATTCTCGAAATCAAAAACTGTATGTATGCATTTCTGTCAGCTACGAAGACATCATGATGGACCTAGACTCACGCTGGACGGAACACCTATTCCAGTTGTTGAGGAAGCAAAATTCTTAGGTATTATCTTCGACAGAAAACTGACCTTTATTCCACACCTGAAGAATTTGAAAGCTAAATGCTTGAAGTCTCTAGACTTACTTAAAGTAATAGCGCACACCGACTGGGGTGCTGATAGGAAAGTCCTACTCAGTTTATACAGAACATTTATTCGCTCGAAACTAGACTATGGTTGCGTTGTCTATGGTTCAGCTAGGAAGTCCTATTTGAAGATGCTAGACCCAATTCATCATCAGGGAATAAGACTTGCCTTGGGAGCATTTAAGACATCCCCGTGTGAAAGCCTACTCGTTGAAGCGAACGAACCACCTTTACCACAACGTAGAGAAATGCTTTCTGCACAGTATGCTGTCAAATTAAGCTCAAACCCTCTGAACCCTGCTTTTTCGGCTGTTTTTGAACCCAAATATAAAACCTTATATGACAATAAACCAAACGTCATACCTACCTTTGGCATTAGAATATTACCATGCCTTGACAGTACCAAAATTGATCTTTCAAAAATTCTGAAAACGACCGTCTCCGAAACACCTCCCTGGCTACTTCAACAACCAAAGGTACTTTTCACATTACACGATGGAAAAAAATCGGAGACAAACCCTTCCATCTTCCACAACTCTTACCATGAACTAATCGCCCAATTTGAAAATTATACAAGAATATATACTGATGGATCAAAAGATGAGGAAAAGGCTGCTGCAGCCTTCGTTAGTGGAAAACACACAACAAAAGTTCGCTTGCCAAATGGTACATCCATTTTTTCAGCTGAAATCAGAGCAATAGACCTTGCATTGCAATATATTGAAAGCAAGCGTATTTTAAATAGCATCATCTTCTCCGATTCACTATCAGTACTTCAGTCACTACATAATAGAAAACTGGAGAATCCATTATTAGCTAATGTTCTCTTGAAACATACTGAGCTGAGTACCTCCCACAATATAGTATACTGTTGGTTACCCAGCCATATTGGAATTAAAGGTAATGACAAAGCAGACCGCGCTGCTAAAATGGCTCTATCACTAGAACCATCTCATTTTAAGACACCGTATACGGATTTTATACGTAGTATCAAAGAATGTTTACGTCAGAAATGGCAGGCATCATGGAATGATGCCGTGAATAACAAACTTCATGCCATCAAGCCAACCCTAGGAGAATGGAATCCTTCCTACAGAGCCGTCCGTAGGGAGGAGGTAGTCATTGCAAGAATTCGAATCGGCCATACTTATTTAACCCGCTCCTATATACTAAAAGGAGAAGAGCCACCAGAGTGCATATCTTGCAATGAACCATTCACTGTTAAGCACTTTATGTTGGAGTGTTTCGACCTCCAACCTACGCGTAATCATTATTACAATGTGCATGACATTAGGGAACTCTTTGATACAGTTAGCATTTCTTATATTATAGACTTCCTGAAGGAAGTAAATATTTATCATAAGTTATAGCTTTTATGCTATCACCTTGAACAGTTTTATGTGCTATATATATACCGTCGTTAGATTTTAATTACCTTTCATCTGTTTTTGTTGTGATACATCATTTGCACTCCCCGTTGATCTGGAAACTTTATTTATCACCGTTACTATTTTATCGTTTTACCTTCAACTGTTTGGTTTCGTATCGCTGGTCGATACGTAATCTTTGACCACTTTTAAATAATGAAAGATATAACCTTTTGTATGGCGCTAAATAGCCTCATAGTGCTGGTGCGCTGTAAAAAATTCAATCAACCAACCAACCAACCAAATCCACTTCGATGTTACAAGTGTCAGAAATATGGTCATCATGAAGACCGATGCTCAAAAAGCCAAATATATGGCCGATGCGGAGATCATTCTCACCAGGAATCTGAGTGTAGAGCCACTCCGCATTGTGTCAACTGTGGAAAGGAGCACCACGCCAATTCCAAGGATTGTGATACCTGGAAACAGGAGAAGGAAATACAGAGGGTTAAATACACATCCAACATTCCCTATCCAGAGGCCAGAAAGCTTGTACAGGCAAAAAAATCTCTTCCTGGCCCATCCTTCTCCACTGTAGTGAAGAACAATCCCAAGGCAACGAAGGACGCTCAAACGCAGACAGATGCACCCGAGTCAACATCAAGCACTAACACCCCCCATTACCAAGCACAAAAAACCACGGCATCTACCCAAACAACATTCAATAATACTCAACAACAGAAATCAGCAAAGAACAAAAACAGATCAAAAGGAAATAGGCAGCAAAAGGGGTCAGAAGACCCCATCAAACTCTATAACAGGTTTGGGGACATTGAGAGTATGGATGCAGAAGATACTGCTCCGTGTCCTCAAAGTAGCTCCAAACCAAACAAAAAACTCACCCCCGTACTTCCTCCAGAGAAATAATCATACAGACTGTCTCCGCGAAAAGTCTAACCTAGCTCCAAAATCTCCACTCTAATCTTATAATGAAGAATACCATCATACAATGGAACTGTCGAGGACTTAGAACCAATTACAATGAAATTCTTCTGCTTTTAAACGAATGTGATCCTGCAATAATATGCCTTCAGGAAACCTTTTTAAAAGATAGGGACAACATCACACTTAAAAACTACTCCCTGTTTAACACCTACTTACAGAACGTTGACAGGGCCTCAGGAGGGGTTTCTATTGCTGTGAAGAATAGAGCCCCACATAGCGTCATCCCTTTAAACACAAATTTGCAAGCCATTGCTGTGAGTGTCACTCTACATAGAGTGATTACATTTTGTTCTATTTACATACCACCAAACACCAACTTATTACCAAATGAATTAGACACGCTTGTTCAACAACTTCCTGCGCCATTTATTTTACTTGGTGATTTTAATGCCCATAACATTTTATGGGGATCAAATTACATAAGCGACAGGGGCAAACAGGTTGAAGATTTTATTACTAGACACGACTTGTGTCTATTTAATTCCAAGTCTCCGACGTACTTGCACCCAGGAACTGGTACATACACAAGTATCGACCTAACAGTTTGTTCTCCTTCACTACTTTTGGATTATAATTGGAAGGTCGCTGATGACCTTCACAGCAGTGATCACTTTCCAATCTCTCTTAAGAACACCAACGTTACAATTGATGACACGATTCCACAGTGGAATTTAAAGAAAGCTGACTGGGCCAAATTTGAAACACTTTGTACAGCTCGACTAAACAGGAATACCGTCCTAAACAACAATGATCCTATTCGACAATTTACATCCGTCTTAATTGAGATTGCAGAAGAATCCATTCCTAAGTCCTCGCCGAACTGTAAAGGAACCCCAAAACCGTGGTTTACTAAAGAATGTAAAGAAGCCATTAGACAACGCCGAGAAGCACTGAAAAAATTTAATAATCGTCCAACACCCGAAAATTTAACTCAGTACCGTATTGTTCGGGCCAAAGCTCGCCGCAGAATTAAAGAAAGTAAACGAGCATCATGGAAAAAATATGTTTCAACTTTAAACTCTCGTTCCTCAATAAAGAAAGTTTGGGACACAATCCGCAAAATAATTGGAAAGGGAAAATACAATTCATTCCGACATCTGAAGCTAAATAATAACAATTTCAATACCAAACATGAAATAGCTTATGTACTTGCTGATTGTTTCTCCAAAAATTCCTCATCGTCTAATTATTCAGAAGCTTTCCGAGGATTGAAAGCTCAAAAAGAAAAAACACGGTTGAAATTCACATCGAATAACTCAGAGAGCTATAACCAACCGTTTTCATTGTCGGAGCTTATGGAATCTTTGAATAAGGCCCATGATACATCTGCTGGGCCAGACGATATACATTACCAGTTTTTGAAACACCTTCCAGAACCATCCTTAACAGTTCTTCTGGAAATCTTCAATGAATTATGGATTACTGGTAATGTACCAAAAATTTGGAAAGAAGCAACAGTAATACCATTTCCCAAACCAGGCAAAGATAGCGCAGATCCTACCAACTATAGACCTATATCATTAACTAGCTGCGTTTGCAAAACAATGGAACGAATGATCAATTCTCGGCTTGTATGGTATTTGGAAACCAACAATTTAATATCTCCTTTCCAAAGTGGCTTTCGTTACGGTGGTAGTACCAATGATCATCTGGTTAGAATGGAAACATTTATTCGCGACGCTTTTATCAAGAAGGAACACTTAGTAGCGGTTTTCTTTGATCTGGAAAAAGCCTATGACACAACGTGGAAGTACGGAATACTAAATGACCTGCACGATCTGGGTCTAAAAGGCTGACTGCCCTCGTTCATATCAAACTTCCTCTCAGACAGGGAATTCAAGGTACGAGTGGGCTCCACCCTCTCTGATATGCACGATCAAGAGATGGGTGTGCCCCAGGGCAGTATTTTATCGGTGACGCTTTTCAACATACAAATTAATAGCATCACCAAGTGTCTGACTCCAGGTGTGGATTGCTCCCTATATGTTGATGACTTTTTAATATGCTACCGATCCAAGCACATGCATACAATTGAAAGACAATTACAGCAAAATATCCAGAAGGTTCAAAATTGGGCCAATACTAACGGTTTCAAATTTTCGAAATCAAAAACTGTATGTATGCATTTCTGTCAGCTACGAAGACATCATGATGGACCTAAACTCACGCTGGACGGAACACCTATTCCAGTTGTTGAGGAAGCAAAATTCTTAGGTATTATCTTCGACAGAAAACTGACCTTTATTCTACACCTGAAGAATTTGAAAGCTAAATGCTTGTAATCTCTAGATTTACTTAAAGTAATAGCGCACACCGACTGGGGTGCTGATAGGAAAGTCATACTCAGTTTATACAGAACATTTATTCGCTCGAAACTAGACTATGGTTGCGTTGTCTATGGTTCAGCTAGGAAGTCCTATTTGAAGATGCTAGACCCAATTCATCATCAGGGAATAAGACTTGCCTTGGGAGCATTTAAGACATCTTCGTGTGAAAGCCTACTCGTTGAAGCGAACGAACCACCTTTATCACAACGTAGAGAAATGCTTTCCGCACAGTATGCTGTCAAATTAAGCTCAAACCCTCTGAACCCTGCTTTTTCGGTTGTTTTTGAACCCAAATATAAAACCTTATATGACAATAAACCAAACGTCACACCTACCTTTGGCATTAGAATATTACCATGCCTTGACAGTACCAAAATTGAACTTTCAAAAATTCTGAAAACGACCGCCTCCGAAACACCTCCCTGGCTACTTCAACAACCAAAGGTACTTTTCACGGTAAACGATGGAACAAAATCGGAGACAAACCCTTCTATCTTCCACAACTCTTACCATGAACTAATCGCCCAATTTGAAAATTATACAAGAATATATACTGATGGATCAAAAGATGAGGAAAAAGCTGCTGCAGTCTTCGTTAGTGGAAAACACAACAAAAGTTCGCTTGCCAAATGGTACATTAATTTTCTCAGCCGAAATCAGAGCAATAGACCTTGCATTGCAATATATTGAAAGCAAGCGTATTTTAAATAGCATCATCTTCTCCGATTCACTATCAGTACTTCAGTCACTACATAATAGAAAACTGGAGAATCCATTATTAGCCAATATTCTCCTCAAACATACTGAGCTGAGTGCTTCCCACAATATAGTATACTGTTGGTTACCCAGCCATATTGGAATTAAAGGTAATGACAAAGCAGACCGCGCTGCTAAAATGGCCCTATCACTAGAACCATCTGATTTTAAAACACCGTATACTGATTTTAAACGTAGTATCAAAGACTGTTTACGTCAGAAATGGCAGGCATCATGGAATGATGCCGTGAATAACAAACTTTATGCCATCAAGCCAACCCTAGGAGAATGGACTCCTTCCTACAGAGCCGTCCGTAGGGAGGAGGTAGTCATTGCAAGAATTCGAATTTGTCATACTTATTTAACCCACTCCTACATACTAAGAGGAGAAGACCCACCAGAGTGCATATCTTGCAATGAATCATTCACCGTTAAGCACTTTATGTTGGAGTGTTTCGACCTCCAACCTACGCGTGATCATTATTACAATGTGCATGACATTAGGGAGCTGTTTGATACAGTTAGAATTTCTTATATTATAGACTTCCTGAAGGAAGTATATATTTATCATAAGTTATGGCTTTTATGCTATCACCTTAAACAGTTTTATGTGCTATATATACCGTCGTTAGATTTTAATTACCTTTCATCTGTTTTTGTTGTGATACATCATTTGCACTCCCCGTTGATCTGGAAACTTTATTTATCACCGTTACCATTTTATCGTTTTACCTTCAACTGTTTGGTTTCGTATCGCTTGTCGATACGTAATCTTTTACCACTTTTAAATAATGAAAGATATAACCTTTTGTATGGCGCTAAATAGCCTCATAGTGCTGGTGCGCTGTAAAATATTCAACCAACCAACCAACCATCTATCAACTAATTTAAAAGGGAAAGGAAGGTGAAGACATATTTTCGTACTTTGCATGCAATCCTTAAAGAAAGAATGAACGGGAATTTGAGAGATTCCTTTAGCAGAATTCTCATTTTTTATCTTCTTTTAGCTCTTTAGAAGAAACTGGTATTACTATTTCAAATAACGTAAAAATATATGTACAATGAAACTTATTTTTAGCATTACATTTTAAACCCAGCCTTCATGCTTTGCTTGAAATTTGTTAACTAGAAAAGAAAACAATTATATAAATTAGTAAATGAGATTTGTTTATCGGCAAAGGGATCCAAAGAATTCCTTCCCAGGCTTAAGTATATGATTTATAAATGATTAACAGAAGAGTAAAAAAATGATACTAAATAGTGAGAAAACGATAACGCATTACGCAATATTGCGAGTTTGAGGCAACTCAGAATGTCATATATAATTATACAGGAGAATGTTTAGCATAATGTATACAGGTTCGATAATTTTTATGACTATGCAAGTAACATGGTATCTGACTTTTGTGCTTTTATGTATCACACAGAAAACCAAAAAATATAAATTCAGCGAATGTGCGTATTGCTTCATAAGACGTTAGTTGCTTAATGAATGGCTATATGCTCATTAAAAACAATGTGGGAGATTATTCTTCCTGTCTTTACGGGACTAATTTCCAATTAAACAGTGATTTCCGTGTCTGCTAATAGTCTAAGCAGAAAAACAAATTACCAACTCTACATTCGATTAATCGATCGAAGAGAAAACCTAGACAAACCAAAGCTTTCACGCTCGACGGAATATCAAAATCATGTTGTAAAATACTTGACCGCAGAACAGAAAATAATGTATTTTTTCTTCTATAAAGTCTTTTTTTGCAAATTAAATTGCGATCCAACTCCACGGTAGATAGAAGGCCGGCATTTGGTTCCTGGTGATAACAACGTATGTTAAGCATAAAGAGGGATTCATTCTAAAACGTACTGACAAGGAATCTGGGAAAAGCATAGTAATTATTTGCTTCCCTGTCAATATCACATAGACCTTGATGAGAAGACATTGCATTGCAGCAATAAATAAGACAGAATAATTAATATCGCTTCTCAACGTTGGCTGCAATTTTGAAGACATATTGAACCAGATTAAAGTTTTAGAAGAAGCAATACAATTAAGATTCACTATGTCCACAAGCCCTATAATTAGGTATTAGATTATGAAGGAACTTACATGAATCTGTACCTGAATATTTTAATTAAATCTTTTCTGATGATCGCTTTTCTTCATATCGTAAACTGTTCTGTGTCCTATGTTTGCGATATATGAAAGCGTTTCTTTCTTTGAGTAACCTACTTGTAAATCACCTTTAGGGCACGATACTTTCTTCAATATCCGTAACTAAATTGTACAAGTGTAGATGTGGCCTGCATTGGAAAGTTAGAAAATAGAATAAAAACGATACATTTTTGTTCTGTAGCATTTCAATATTGTTCTGTACATTCGCACAAATGAGTGCTGACCCATGTCTGTCCTGAGATATGCATGCTAACTTACGTTCAGACAAAGATAGACTAGGTTTTATATCTGAATAATGCATCGGACAATCACGTTTTGCGTGAGTGCGTAGACTTCCCGAAATTTATGATTGCCGAATTATAAAGACACGCTTGTTTCTGTTCGAGCAATAAGGAGTCAAATTATTTGCTTTGGTCATTTGAATACATAAATCTTGAGGCCATCAAGACTATGATACTTTCTCCTATACTTGATAAATAAATAACTTTATGCGTTGGACATCTCGTGTCCTTTTTATATCTTGTTAAGATGTTTTTTTTAATAATTAAATATCATAGAAGCAGTTGTGACTTCGGCAGGTTCCTGACGTCCTGCAAACGGGTTCAATTTGTTATTAATTTATCATTATCTCCTGCAGTTTCGTTGTGTCTTATACGGATAGTTCAAATACTCGGATCGCGAGAGCTGGTTTGTAAGACCAGCTGGGATGCCTCTTGTTTTCTCGTATTCCAAAAAAGAATCTGTCACACTAATTCTACCTTGGAAGTTCTTTATACCTACGATGTACTAGAATGAATTTTTATTTAGAAGAAGTGTCGAAACGATATGTCCAGTATATATCCATCTCAGAAGAGAAATGATACAGTATTGCAAACGCTCCAGTTAGCACAGAAGAATCAACTTGTCAAGATAGAATTGTAACTGGGCCCGTTAATAGTTTTAATAAAATTAAATATCCGTATCTAAGGCCATATACCGAGTATTGTGAATTTATAATATATGCAATTTGAACACGTAAATTTGCAAGGAGTGTCATGAATAGGGAATGTCATGAATGGATATAATGAGTGGTAAATCAGTCTTAACCCATTTTTAAGCTATTATGATAATGGAAATGGTCATACTGTTCGTCTGTTGTACAGATAGGGCAGCAATAGCTGATTCTCTCTCTCTCTCTCTCTCTCTCTCTCTCTCTCTCTCTCTCTCTCTCTCTCTCTCTCTCTCTCTCTCTCTCTCTCTCTCTCTCTCTCTCTCCCCCGCCTCCTCCATCCCTCCCATCAATTCACATATCATTAGTTGAATTTGCAAAGAAGGAATAATATTAGCTATATTTGACGACACTGGAATTTAACTTAAGGAGATCCAGAAAAACTTTGCCCTAAACTATTTACTTGTTTGTGGACGCGGCTACTAAGTTTGGCCTATCCTACTAACATCTCAGTGAAGATGATGTTGAATTAGATGGCACGGTTTCATGTTGTTCACCAGATACTTTACCTTGATATTAGAGAAGATACTGACTCCAATTTCATTTTCTGTCCCCTTGTTGGGCTCCTTGGTGGGTGGGGAGCACGGGTGCTGAATTTTAAATCCACCAACATGGATATTTCCAAAAAAAATCAACTCAAGCGTACCAAAACTGGATCTGACTCAGATGACGAACCATGTGGTGTGGATTCATTTCCACGCTTCATGGTTATACAGTCTAAAGATGCCACAAAACCGCTTAATGTACTCTCTCCGTTTGTGATGGAGAAAACAATTATGGGACTGATTGGAACACCAAAAGGTGTTAAAAAGTTAAAATCGGGCTGCCTACTTGTCGAGTGTGAGCGACGAGGTCAAACAGAAAACCTCAAGAAAATGACAACATTTTTCGATATTCCAGTGACCTCGTTCGCCCACACAACACTCAATTCGTCCAAAGGCGTGATTCGGTGTCGTGACTTGGCTGGAGTCAGCGACACGGATATCATTGAAGGGATGAAAAACGAAGGTGTCACTGCAGTCCGTAGAATACGTATTAAACGTAACAGCAACCTGCAGGACACCAACACCATTATACTCACCTTCAACAAGCCAACAGTACCCAGAGTGGTAAAAGTTGGCTTTCTGCAAGTGAAGGTTGATGTGTACATACCGAATCCACTTCGATGTTATAAGTGTCAGAAATATGGTCATCATGAAGACCGCTGCTCAAGAAGCCAAATATGTGGCCGATGCGGAGATCACTCTCACCAGGAATCTCAGTGTAGAGCCACTCCGCATTGTGTCAACTGTGGAAAGGAGCACCACGCCAATTTCAAGGATTGTGATACCTGGAAACAGGAGAAGGAAATACAGAGGGTTAAATACACATCCAACATTCCCTATCCAGAGGCCAGAAAGCTTGTACAGGCAAAACATCTCTTCCTGGCCCATCCTTCTCCACTGTAGTGAAGAACAATCCCAAGGCAACGAAGGACGCTCAAACGCAGACAGATGCACCCGAGTCAACATCAAGCACTAACACCCCCCATTACCAAGCACAAAGAACCACGGCATCTACCCAAACAACATTCAATAATACTCAACAACAGAAATCACCAAAGAACAAAAACAGATCACAAGGAAATAGGCAGCAAAAGAGGTCAGAAGACCCCATCAAACTCTATAACAGGTTTGGGGACATTGAGAGCATGGATGCAGAAGATACTGCTCCATGTTCTCAAAGTAGCTCCAGACCTAACAAAAAATCATCCCCGTACTTCCTCCGTAGAAATAACCATATAGATTCTCTCCGCGAAAAGTCTAACCTACCTCCAAAATCTCCAATCTAAACTTATAATGAAGAACACGATCATACAATGGAATTGTCGAGGACTTAAAGCCAATTACAATGATATTCTCCTGCTTTTAAACGAATATGATCCTGCAATAATATGCCTTCAGGAAACCTTTTTAAAAGATACGGACAACATCACACTTAAAACTACTCCCTGTTTAACACCTACTTACAGAACGTTGACAGGGCCTCGGGAGGGGTTTCTATTGCTGTGAACAATAGAGCCCCACATAGCGTCATCCCTTTAAACACAAATATGCAAGCCATTGCTGTGAGTGTCACTCTACATCGAGTGATTACATTTTGTTCTATTTACATACCACCAAACACCAACTTATTACCAAACCAATTAGACACGCTTGTTCAACAACTTCCTGCACCATTTGTTTTACTTGGTGATTTTAATGCCCATAATATTCTATGGGGATCAAATTACATAAGCGACAGGGGCAAACAGGTCGAAGATTTTATTACTAGACACGACTTGTGTCTATTTAATACCAAATCTCCGACGTACTTGCACCCAGGAACTGGTACATACACATGTATCGACTTGACAATTTGTTCTCCTTCACTACTTTTGGATTATAATTGGAAGGCCGCTGATGACCTTCACAGCAGTGATCACTTTCCAATCTCTCTTAAGAACACCAACGTTACAATTGATGACACGATTCCACAGTGGAATTTAAAGAAAGCTGACTGGACCAAGTTTGAAACACTTTGTACAGCTAAACTTAACAGGAATACCGTCCTAAACGATAATGATCCTATTCGACAATTTACATCTGTCTTAATTGAGATTGCAGAAGAATCTATTCCTAAGTCCTCGCCGAATTGTAAAAGAACCCCAAAACCGTGGTTCACTAAAGAATGTAAAGAAGCCATTAGACAACGCCGAGAAGCACTGAAAAAATTTAATAATCGTCCAACGCCCGAAAACTTAACTCAGTACCGTATTTTCGGGCCAAAGCTCGCCGCATAATTAAAGAAAGTAAACGAGCATCATGGAAAAAATATGTTTCAACTTTAAACTCTCGTTCCTCAATAAAGAAAGTTTGGGACACGATCCGCAAAATAAATGGAAAGGGAAAATACAATTCATTCCGACATCTGAAGCTAAATAATAACAATTTCAATACCAAACAAGAAATAGCTAATGTACTTGCTGATTGTTTCTCCAAAAATTCCTCATCGTCTAATTATTCAGAAGCTTTCCGAAGATTGAAAGCTCATAAAGAAAAAACACGGTTGAAATTCACATCGAATAACTCAGAGAGCTATAACCAACCGTTTTCATTGTCGGAGCTTATGGAATCTTTGAATAAGGCCCATGATACATCTGCTGGACCTGACGATATACATTACCAGTTTTTGAAACACCTTCCAGAACCATCCTTAACAGTTCTTCTGGAAATCTTCAATGAATTATGGATTACTGGTAATGTACCAAAAATTTGGAAAGAAGCAACAGTAATACCAATCCCCAAACCAGGCAAAGATAGCGCAGATCCTACCAACTATAGACCTATATCATTAACTAGCTGCGTTTGCAAAACAATGGAACAAATGATCAATTCTCGGCTTGTATGGTATTTGGAAACCAACAATTTAATATCTCCTTTCCAAAGTGGCTTTCGTTATGGTCGTAGTACCAATGATCATCTGGTTAGAATGGAAACATTTATTCGCGACGCTTTTATCAAGAAGGAACACTTAGTAGCGGTTTTCTTTGATCTGGAAAAGGCCTATGACACAACATGGAAGTACGGAATACTAAATGACCTGCACGATCTGGGTCTAAAAGGCCGACTGCCCTCGTTCATATCAAACTTCCTCTCAGACAGGGAATTCAAGGTACGAGTGGGCTCTACCCTCTCTGATATGCACGATGAAGAGATGGGTGTGCCCCAGGGCAGTATTTTATCGGTGACGCTTTTCAACATAAAAATTAATAGCATCACCAAGTGTCTGACTCCTGGTGTGGATTGCTCCCTGTATGTTGACGACTTTTTAATATGTTACCGATCCAAGCACATGCATACAATTGAAAGACAATTACAGCAAAATATCCAGAAGATTCAAAATTGGGCCAATACTAACGGTTTCAAATTCTCGAAATCAAAAACTGTATGTATGCATTTCTGTCAGCTACGATGACATCATGATGGACCTAAACTCACGCTGGACGGAACACCTATTCCAGTTGTTGAGGAAGCAAAATTCTTAGGCATTATCTTCGACAGAAAACTGACCTTTATTCCACACCTGAAGAATTTGAAAGCTAAATGCTTGAAGTCTCTAGATTTACTTAAAGTAATAGCGCACACTGACTGGGGTGCTGATAGGAAAGTCCTACTCAGTTTATACAGAACATTTATTCGCTCGAAACTAGACTATGATTGCGTTGTCTATGGTTCAGCTAGGAAGTTCTATTTCAAGATGCTAGACCCAATTCATCATCAGGGAATAAGACTTGCCTTGGGAGCATTTAAGACATCCCCGTGTGAAAGCCTACTCGTTGAAGCGAACGAACCACCTTTACCACAACGTAGAGAAATGCTTTCTGCACAGTATGCTCTCAAATTAAGATCAAACCCTCTGAACCCTGCTTTTTCGGCTGTTTTTGAACCCAAATATAAAACCTTATATGACAATAAACCAAACGTCATACCTACCTTTGGCATTAGAATATTACCATGCCTTGACAGTACCAAAATTGATCTTTCAAAAATTCTGAAAACGACCGTCTCCGAAACACCTCCCTGGCTACTTCAACAACCAAAGGTACTTTTCACATTACACGATGGAAAAAAATCGGAGACAAACCCTTCCATCTTCCACAACTCTTACCATGAACTAATCGCCCAATTTCAAAATTATACAAGAATATATACTGATGGATCAAAAGATGAGGAAAAGGCTGCTGCAGCCTTCGTTAGTGGAAAACACACAACAAAAGTTCGCTTGCCAAATGGTACATCCATTTTTCAGCTGAAATCAGAGCAATAGACCTTGCATTGCAACATATTGAAAGCAAGCGTATTTTAAATAGCATCATCTTCTCCGATTCACTATCAGTACTTCAGTCACTACATAATAGAAACTGGAGAATCCATTATTAGCTAATGTTCTCCTGAAACATACTGAGCTGAGTACCTCCCACAATATAGTATACTGTTGGTTACCCAGAAATATTGGAATTAAAGGTAATGACAAAGCAGACCGCGCTGCTAAAATGGCTCTATCACTAGAACCATCTCATTTTAATACACCGTATACGGATTTTATACGTAGTATCAAAGAATGTTTACGTCAGAAATGGCAGGCATCATGGAATGATGCCGTGAATAACAAACTTCATGCCATCAAGCCAACCCTAGGAGAATGGACTCCTTCCTACAGAGCCGTCCGTAGGGAGGAGGTAGTCATTGCAAGAATTCGAATCGGCCATACTTATTTAACCCACTCCTATATACTAAAAGGAGAAGACCCACCAGAGTGCGTAGCTTGCAATGAACCATTCACTGTTAAGCACTTTATGTTGGAGTGTTTCGACCTCCAACCTACGCGTAATCATTATTACAATGTGCATGACATTAGGGAACTCTTTGATACAGTTAGTATTTCTTATATTATAGACTTCCTGAAGGAAGTAAATATTTATCATAAGTTATAGCTTTTATGCTATCACCTTAAACAGTTTTATGTGCTATATATATACCGTCGTTAGATTTTAATTACCTTTCATCTGTTTTCGTTGTCATACATCATTTGCACTCCCCGTTGATCGGGAAACTTTATTTATGGCGTTACCATTTTGTCGTTTTACCTTCATCTTTTTGGTTTCGTATCGCTGGTCGATACGTAATCTTTTACCACTTTTAAATAATGAAAGATATAACCTTTTGTATGGCGCTAAATAGCCTCATAGTGCTGGTGCGCCGTAAAAAATTCAATCAACCAACCAACCAACCAACAACTAGTTCTGCATTGTTCAATGGATTACCATGAAACTGATAAATATTAGAGTCATCATGTGAAGATGTACATATTGTCAGATCTTTTTCCTCTGCAATTTTTGTTAGAGTTACATTTTGTCTTGTACCTTAATGCAGTGTAAGACACAATCTCATCAGTGCAACTTGCAACAGTTTTTGTTTGATTGCCATGAAAGTTGGTAAATATTATGGTCATCACCTACAGTGATGCATATACAGATGTATCACTTTACTCTCACATTTCTTGTTAGAGTTGTTGCTATGTTTATAGTATAGCTGAATGCAGTGTAAGACAGATTCTTGTGAGTGCAGTGTGTCCTGAAGTTTTTAGCTTTAATAGTCATAAACCAGGAAAGCTTTTGGGATGGTCTGTTGTGCATATTCTCTTGTCTGATGTCTGTCATTAACACAAGTTTATTATTGCTTCACATCCTAAACTACTCAGAGAATTACGATGAAACTTTGCTCACACATTCATCCCATGGTCTAGCTGATACTAAATTAAAATATTGCTGCACAGACATCCAGTATGGCTGCCACAGCAGTCATCTAGAAAATCATGTTATTGCTACTTCTCCTAAATAGATAGTTATATCAAACTGGATTTTCACCAGAAGACTTCTAATGAGAAACAGTTTGTCCTAATGAAAATGGTTCTATAATGACATTCAATATATCTTCCATGGTGGCCATCTTGAAAATATTCTTGCTACGTTGTTCCTTAATGAAAATGGTTCTGCACAGAAAACCAATATCACCATCACAGCGGCCATCCTGAGAATTTTGTTTTGCAACTCTTTCTGAAGGATTGTCATAAGAACATGTGATTTCACTAAAAGACTTATGATGTCTAGTTGGTCCTAAAAGAAAATGGTGCCAATCTGTTGTCCAGTATGGCTGCATCTTGGATATGTGTTATCACTTCTTCTCCTGAGCACAAGTTATATCATACTGACATGGGATTTTCAACATGAGACTTCTTATGATGTCTTGTTGGTCCAAAATGAAAATGGTTTTACTCAGATGTCCAGTATGGCCACCCCAGTGTTCATCTTGCTACTCCTCCTGATTGAACAGTCATATCAATATTCAGCTTTTTTATTAAAAGACTTTTTACAATATCTAGTTTGTCCTAAATGAAAATGGTGCCAATTTGGTGTCCAATATGGACACCATGGCAGCAGTTTTGAAAATATTGCTATCACTTCTCCTCCTGAACAAAAAGTCATACTAACAATGGGTTTTCACTGAAGTCTTCTTATAATGTATAGTTGGTCCTAAAGACCAAATTTTGCCAATTAGATGTCCAATATGCCATAACAGTGGCCATCTTGAAAATCTTGTTATTCCTTAATCCGAGTTTCCTATGATCATAGACACTCATTTTTGATATTTGGACATTTAATTTGGTGTGTAGGGTCAGAGTCCGTTGCCTATTGAAAAGTTGGAATTCGCTGACACCATGTGGTGTTGGCATAGGGTAGCCACTTACTAGCTGGCCTAGCAAACTAAAAAAACCTTTCGTAGAGATATACCTGCATGAAATCAATATGAATATGATTTATTTTCTCAGAAAAATCAAATATAGCATTCATTATATCTTTAATCTGCTGATGAAAATAATGAAACTACAGCATTGATGAAATTTGACCTGGAACTTGCCATTTGCATTACTAGTCACATGACTACACAAATCTTGCAACCTACATGTCAATGATATCAGAGATCCAATAGTCACGTGATATCAACAATAACGATTTTCCTTTATTGTTGTACATAAAATTCAAAAATATTAAATAAGTCACATAATTTAATTCTCAACATATTTATTCTAAGAACCGTGACCAGAAACCTGTCGATATCACAGTAAGATGGAGAAAACCAGATTCATCAGGTATTGAGCACATGTCAGTGATGGTTTTGTTGGTAATGCATGACTACCATACTGGCATGTGTTCTCTTCTGGGTAACACATGACTACCATACTGGCATGTGTTCTCTTCTTGGTAACGCATGACTACCATACTGGCATGTGTTCTCTTCTTGGTAACGCATGACTACCATACTGGCATGTGTTCACTTCTTGGTAATGCATGACTACCATACTGGCATGTGTTCTCTTCTTGGTAATGCATGACTACCATACTGGCATGTGTTCTCTTCTTGGTAATGCATGACTACCATACTGGCATGTGTTCTCTTCTTGGTGTATCTGGTTTTCTCCAAGTTGCTTTGATCATGAAAGATTTCTGCCTATTGTTTTCAGAATAAATATTTTGAGAAGTTTATGTTCTTTAATTTTTCTATAAAGATTACACAACTTTCATTTATATTTTGACTTGTTTTCCTACAACAACAGTGGAAATGGTTTATTTTGTTGATATCATGTGACTATTGGACCTTTCATGTCATTGACATGTAGGTTGCAAGATTTATTCAGTCATGTGACAAGTAAAGCAAATGGTGAGTAGCAGGTCAAAATTGTAGTTTCGTCGCATCTATCACAGATTAAAGAGATATTTATACTATATACATAGTTATATATAGTTATAGCTATGTTCATAATTTCTGAGAAAATAAATCATCATCCTATCATTTACATGCAGGTATATATTGATGAAAGGTCGTTCTAGTTTGCTAGGCCAGCTAGTAAACAGCTACCCAATACTGACATGACATGGTGTTGGCGAATTCCAACTTTTTGATAGGCAATGGACTCTGACTCTACACCCTAACAAAAATGTCCAAATATCAAAAATGGGGTGTCTAGATTCAGAGAAAACTTGGATTAGGTATTGCTGTGCCTCTTGCTTGGATGTCAAATCAGCATGGGATCTTCATTAAAAGCCTTCTTATGATGTCTAGTTGTTCCTAAATGAAAATAATGCCAGTCTGATATCCAATATAGCCACCACAGCAGATACCATGAAATCTTGTTATTGCTACTCCTGAAGAGTCACATCAGCATGGAAGACTTCTTATGGTATCTAGTTGGTCTTAAATACAAACTGTTATAATATGACAGCCAATATGGCCACCACAGTTGTCATCTTGCAAATTTTATTGATATTCCTCCAAGATGGATAGTCAATATTCAGTTTTCACCAGAAAACTTTTTATTATGTCTGTTTGTTACTAATGAAATCTATATTGATCTGATATCCAGTATGGCCACTATGACAGCCATCTTGAAAATCTTTGTATTGCTAGTCCTTCTAAATGGAAAGTCAGTTTAACATGGGTTTTCTCCAGAAGACTAATTATGATATATGGTTGGTCCTGATTGAAAATGGTGCCATTGTGACTTGAACTATCACTGCCACAGTGAATATATTGAAAATCCTGTCACTACTTCTCCAGAATGGATGGTCAGATCAACATGGGCATTTTCACTAAGAGTCATTTAATGGTGTCTACTTTGCCCTAAATGAAACTGGTGCTGATCTTATACAGTGGCTAAATTGAACATCTTATTGCTCAAGAATATCAGAGATGTTTTCAATACTCAGCAGTTAAAAGAAGAAATGGTCTTGTCTTGAATAACTGGAAATTCTGTCAGCCAGTAGAGTGTTGGTCCCTACAAGGAACTATTGTCTATGGATTGATGTGAAACTTGGTACATATTATGGTCATCATTCAGAGAGGTGTATGTTGAGAATTCTTTGTGATCCCTTGATTAATGTAACTTATTCCCCATTTGAATTATCTTTGTGATCCCTTGATTAATGTAAGTTATTCCCCATTTGACTTACAGCTGGATGTAATAAATGACAGCATTTATTGAATGCAATTAACCTTGCAGATTTTAGTGGAAACAGTTTGCAATGTATTACGGTCATCATCAGTAGATCTGCATATTTGACTAAACATTGTACTTGCCTAATTTGTACAAGAGTAATGCCCATTTGACTATCGACTCATTTCGGTCATGGGATGGGGTGGGGATCTGGTGGGGCAGGGTGGTATATTTATATGAGTCATTTACTCACCATCTCTAATGTTAGTATTGCAAAGACAAATTATGTTATCTTATAAAAGATATTCTGCATTTTTGAACAACTTAATTATTGTAAGCTACACTTATTGTACTCTTTCTGCTGATATAAAACTTTATAGAAAATACTGTTTTATATAGCTATATCCATACCAATGATATGCCATAAATTCTATAGCTGTATCCATACCAGTGATATGCCATAAATTCTATAGCTATATCCATACCAGTGATATGCCATAAATTCTATAGCTATATTCATACCAATGATATGCCATAAATTCTACAGCTATATCCATACCAATGATATGCCATAAATTCTATAGCTGTATCCATACCAACAATATGCCATAAATTCTATAGCTATGTCCATACCAGTGATATGCCATAAATTCTATAGCTATGTCCATACCAGTGATATGCCATAAATTCTATAGCTATATCCATATCAGTGATATGCCATAAATTCTATAGCTATATCTATACCAATGGTATGCCATAAATTCTATAGCTGTATCCATACCAACAATATGCCATAAATTTCTTTAGATATATCCATACCAGTGATATGCCATAAATTCTATAGCTGTATCCATACCATTGATATGCCATAAATTCTATAGCTAGATCCATACCAATGATGTGCCATAAACTGATGTGGGATAGAGAATTCCTACCCTTTGAAAGAAAGCCACATTTCTGCCTAAAAAATTCTAACTTTCATTTGGGTTTCCCTATTCCACACCATTGTACTTGATGGATTTCCCTATTCCACACCAGTGTACTTGATGGATTTCCCTATCCCACACCATTGTACTTGATGGATTTCCCTATCCCACACCAGTGTACAAGATGAATTTCCCTATCCCACTCCAGTCTACTTGATGGATCTCCCTAGCCCACACCAGTGTACCAGATGGATTTCCCTATCCCACACCAGTGTACTGGATAGATTTCTCTATCCCACACCATTGTACTTGATGGATTTCCCTATCCCACACTAGTGTACAAGATGAATTTCCCTTTTCCCACTCCAGTGTACTGGAAGGATTTCCCTATCCCACACCCTTGTACTTGATGGATTTCACTATCCCACACCAGTGTACAAGATGGATTTTCCTATTGCACACCAGTGTACAAGATGAATTTCCCTATCCCACTCCAGTGTACTGGAAGGATTTCCCTATCCCACACCAGTGTACTTGATGGATTTTCCTATCCCACACCAGTGTACTTGATGGAATTCCCTATTCCACACCAGTATACTGAATGGGTTTCAATATCCCACACCAGTGTACTGGATAGATTTCCCTATCCCACACCATTGTACTTGATGGATTTCCCTATCCCACACCAGTGTATAAGATGGATTTCCCTATCCCACACCAGTGTACAAGATGGATTTCCCTATCCCACACCATTGTACTTGATGGATTTCACTATCCCACACCAGTGTACAAGATGGATTTTCCTATCTCACACCAGTGTACTTGAAGGATTTCCCTATCCCACACCAGTGTACAAGATGAATTTCCCTATCCCACTCCAGTGTACTGGAAGGATTTCCCTATCCCACACCAGTGTACTTGATGGATTTCCCTATCCCACACCATTGTACTTGATGGAATTCCCTATTCCACACCAGTATACTGAATGGATTGTACTTGACTTGTACTTGATGGATTTCCCTATCCCACACCAGTGTACAAGATCGATTTCCCTATCCCACACCAGTGTAATGGATGGATTTCCCTATCCCACACAAGTATACTGGATGGATTTCCCTATCCTGCACCAGTGTACTGGATGAGTTTCCCTATCCCACACCATTGTACTTGATGGATTTCCCTATCTCACAGCAGTGTACTGGATGGATTTCCCTATCCTACACTGGTGTATTGGATGGGTTTCCCTATTTTTTGCCAGTGTACCTGATGGATTATATTAGTCTTTTCTGTATTGATTGTCTCAAAAATTGCCTGCTTGATGCCTGCCCAGTGTCAGTATCAGGTCAAATATGTTTGAAATGGTGAATGCTTACATCATGAGATTGTCATCAGACTCCAGACATAATGTCACCAGGAAATTGGAATGTCTTAATATATGTTTGGACAGATAGCTACTCTTCAGACTTGAAAAACAGTTATAATCTGTTTGAATACAGAAGATTGGACTAAAGTCTGCTCATTGTTTGAATACAGAAGGTAGTACTAAAGTAGGCTTACTGTTTGAATACAGAAGGTAGGACTAAAGTAGGCTTACTGTTTGAATACAGAAGGTAGGACTAAAGTAGGCTCATTGTTTGAATACAGAAGGTAGGACTAAAGTAGGCTTACTGTTTGAATACAGAAGGTAGGACTAAAGTAGGCTCATTGTTTGAATACAGAAGGTACTACTAAAGTAGGCTCATTGTTTGAATACAGAAGGTAGGACTAAAGTAGGCTCATTGTTTGAATACAGAAGGTAGGACTAAAGTAGGCTCATTGTTTGAATACAGAAGGTAGGACTAAAGTAGGCTCATTGTTTGAATACAGAAATGTAAAACACAAAAATTGTGAAATATTATATTCATTAAGAAGTACTACATTAAAATGTTGTATTTTTTTATAAAGTAAAGTTAATACTGTGAACACTTACTTGTGTCACGTATAGTTTTACGGGAGTCAAGAGATGAAGACACTGGATCAAAAGTCATATCTCTTGGGCACATGTCACAAGAATAATGTGTAATTTGATGATGCATCTTTAATGCTTTGAACTGATGAGAGATCTAGAATGCTATTTCAGCAATGTTTGGTACTTTAATAGAACATTTATCAATAATAACAATGAAAACTCAAGAATGGCTGGGCATTCATTGAACACAGAAATAGAGCACTTATAATATTAAGAAATAAGAGAAAAAGAAAAGTATAATACAGTTACTGATATAAGATCACTACATTTACAGATAAGAAAATAAAGGTATTGCATTTCAGCAATGGCAGTGTCAGAAAATACTAGGATTTTATGTGAAAGTCTTTTTTAAATCATTTAATAGTGTCTATTTTAATTAGCAAGTAAGACAGTGTTATATGGAACCTCAGTCCATGGTTCAATTTGAGATGTCAAATTTATTTCTAAGATCAAGTTTTGTGAAATTTTAGAAACTTGTTTTCCATATGATTTATTAAGCATTTTGGTTTTCTTTTTTTATTGTGGGGGAGCCATGGTAGTAAAGTTGGTAGGGCACTGGACTTACAATCCAAGGGTTTCTGGTTCAGTACTCACCCAGGCCAGCCCACCTCCTTTTCACATTTGTATACTTGGGAAAGGCACTTGACTTGCATTTCCTAAGCATGATATAGTCAATATTATTAAACCTAAATATATTGCTTTTTTTCAGGGTATCCCATTTTGCTTTGTCTCGATATGGAACAAGTGATGAGAACGTCGATATGGCATGGCAGCTTTTGAAGGTAAGTGTACATGTTACAGTGTTTCTCCCATTATAAAACCAGGGGACCAGCCAAATAAATTTGTCAAAAAGTTGTGGATGGGCTTTTTTATCAGACAAGTGTAACCTTAGTAAATATTTGCCAAATTTTCTTAATGAAATGGGTTTATTACCAGGCATGAGTTTAGGAGCCCTGAGTGACCGAGTGGTCTAAAGCACTCACCATTACGGATCACTGCCATCTCACCTCTGACTGCATGGGTTCGAGTCTCAGGCTCGGCCAATGTGAATACATGAGAAAGCTTGCTAGTAGCTTCTCATGGGTCAGTGGTTCTTTACGGGGTTTTCCCTAGTTTTTCTTCCACCATTTATACTGGCCGCCATGTATAGCCTATCTTGTGTGAAAAATGGTGTTAAACCCTACAACAACAACAACAACAACAGCAACAACAAGGCATGAGTTTATCTTCAGGAATGGGCTTATCATCAGGCATGGGCTTATCTTCTAACATGGGCTTATCATCAAGCATGGGCCTATCATCAAGCATGGGCCTATAATCAATAATGGACTTACTCATCAAACGTGTGCCTATCATCAGTAATGGACTTCATTGTCAAACATGGGCCTATCATCAAGTATGCTTTATCATGAAGCAATGAGCTTATCATCAAGCATGTGCTTATCATCAATCACAGGCCTATTATCAAGCATGGACTTATCATCAGGCATTTGCTTATCATCTGGCATGGGCTTATTATTAATCATGGGCTTATCACCAAGTATAGACTTATCATCAGGCATGGACTTTTTATCATCAAGCATGGGCTTATTTATAAGGCATGGGCTTATCACCAAGTATAGACTTATCATCAAGCATGGACTTTTCATCATTAAGCATGGGCTTATTTATAAGGCATGGGCTTATCTCCAAGTATAGACTTATCTGTAGTTTGGCATAGCTGCAGGTTTCCTCTCTTGGGGAGCACAATGACCAAGGTTTGAGTCCATGTAGTGGGCCATTCTCCTGTCCGCCATATCTTGTTGCAGATTGTTGTTAGGACTGTGACTATCTCTTCTCCTCCTGCTTGAATGAGCTCTGCTGGTATGTTGTCAATGCCGGCTGACTTTCCTTTCTTTAGTGACCTAACTGCAATTTCTACTTCTTCACGAAGAATGGAGTTGTCATTAATTTCTTCTGCCTGAGGGCAATTTAGTACTGCTGGATCTGCTTGGGTCTTATGATTGTACAGTTCTGAGCAGTATTCTGTCCATCACTTGAGGATCTGTTGATCTTCTGTGAGGCATTTTCCTGATTTGTCTTGGATGGTGGTAGTTTTCCCTTGTTTATGGGTTGTGAGATCTTTCACCAGTTGTTATGCCATTTTGCTGTCATTTCTACTCAGACTGTCTTCGATTTTGTAGCATTGTCTTTCTATCCAGGATTCCTTTGTCTTTTCATGCTTTTCCTGATCATGTTATTTATCTCTCTGTATTTTCTAGCTCCTTCATGATCTCTTTTTCCCTTTTTCAGTTCTCTTCTTTTGTTGCATAGTTCAAGGACATCTGTTATGATCCAGGGTTTCTTTGTTTGACGATATTTGCCAATGATCTCGCGTCACAGCTGTGTTGAATGTGGTTGTTAAGGTCTCTAACATCAGTCTGATCAGTCACCCGAGCAAAGTCATGTTGAAGATAATTCTGAACAGACTAAAGCCTCAAACAGAAAATTATTGCTGAAGAGCAAGCAGGCTTCCGAGCTGGAAGGAGCACCACAGAACAAATCTTCAGTCACAGACTCCTTTGCGAGAAATACCTTAAGCATCAGCAGAATCTATACCACGTCTTTATAGATTTCAAAAAGGCCTTTGATAGGGTGTGGCATGCAGCCTTATGGGCAACTATGAGGAAGTACAACATCAGCTCAAACCTGGTGCAGGTTGTTGAGCACCTCTATGACAAAGCCACCAGTGCTGTCCTCATCAATGGCAGCAGAGGAGATTGGTTTTATACAACAGTTGGAGTCAGACAGGGATGTATACTGTCACCTACACTCTTCAACATTTTCCTGGAAAGGATCATGGAGGATGCCTTGCATGACCACAAGGGCACTGTCAGCATTGGAGGAAGAACAATCACCAACCTTCGCTTCACAGATGATATTGATGGTTTAGCAGGAGATGAAAAAGAACTGGCCGACATGGTTGAGCATCTCGACACAACCTCCACAGCATACAGTATGGAGATTAGCGCCAAAAAAAACAAACTGATGACAAACAACACCACTGGCAACAGTGCAGAAATAAAGGTCAGTGGACAGAAGCTGGAAAAAGTCACAAGCTTCAAGTACTTTGATCAATTTTCATAGATGAAGGCTCCAAACCAGAACTACTTTGCACGATTGCCCAGACAACAGCAGCAGTAACAAGGTTGAGACCAATATGGAAAGATACCAACATTGCTTTTGGTTCCAAAATAAGTTTGATGCGCTCGATTGTCATATCCATCTTTCTGTATGCTTGTGAAACATGGATGCTCACATCAGATCTACAAAGAAGGATTCAAACCTTTGAAGTAAGATGCTACCACAAGATCTTGGGCATCTCATACATTGACCATGTAACCAATGAAGAAGTCCACAACAGGATCCAACAAGCCATCGAATCCTATGAAGACCTCTTGACCACTGTAAAAAAGTGCAAACTGAAGTGGTATGGCCATTTCTCAAGATCATCTGGACTGGCAAAAACAATCTTGCAAGGCACAGTGCGAGGGTGCAGAAGAAGAGGCAGACAGAAAAAGAGGTAGGAAGACAACATTAAGGAGTGGACAGGCATGGGATTTGGAGATTCCCAAAGGGCAGTAGAGAACAGGGAAAGATAGAATTGGTTGTAAAGTCAACTGTGGTGCCCCAATGACCTCTTGGGTTAAGGGATTGATGATGATGGTGATGATGATAGACTTATCATCAAGCATGTGCCTGTCATCAAGCACAGACTTATCATCAAGCACTGGCTTATCATCAGGCATGGGCCTGTCATCAGGTATGGGATTAACATCAAGCATCATTCATGGGCTTATCATTAAGCATGAGTTTATTATTAGGCACAGGCTTATCATCAAGAAATGTGATTTTTATTTATCATTAGGTTATCATCAAACATGGGCTTTAACATCAAGCATGAGCCTATCATTAGATAAATAAGGTAGTTAAATTGAAAAGCATATTTGACTGTTTTAAGTATCCAAGGTCATGAGGAAATAGCTCTTGGTTTTTGAGAATCTTTTCCGCATTTAAATATGTTATTGTGTATGCAGAATAGTTTTAACAAGTCAAGTGTTAAATGTCACAGATGGTAGTTTCTTTTTTACATCTTTTATTCAGTAGTTTAAATACCATATCCTTATGAAATTCAGTCAGGTAACTTGTGAATTATTGCATGTAAAATTTTTACTGCTGTTATGACTCTTTGGTCTTAAACTAAGTAACAGAAAATAACAAAAACCAGCAAGATTTGTAAAACTCAACAAATAATTTCCTTCCCTCAAATACAAAGTGAAAATTTTTAAACAATTTACGGTATTGTGATTTAGATCCCAGATAGTCCTAAAAGTTCTATCACAAGTCAAAATGAGTTCCAAATGAATTACAGTGGTCATCCAAATAAATTCCAATATTGAATGTGATGATATACTTGTAGCCTCGAATGTGCTAATGTGACAACAGTTTTGATATATCACAATGCTATAATCAAAAATATCCTTGAGTGAATTCACAATAATTCCATAATAATGATTTAGTCCAAGAAATATTAATGAGCATTTTGTAATTCCATTGAATATTTTAAATAAATACCCTCTCAAATAAAAGCTGAATACAACAATAAGACTGGTTCCACTTTGGATGTTCATGTAGGAATGAGAAATTCTAATATAATCAACCTTAAAATAAAATCAACACACAATTTAAGTACCAGAATGAGAGTCAATTCATATCCAGAATATTCTAAGTTATAAAAAAAATCAGGTCTTTTTCTAAAACTTTCGTAAAGAACACCTAAAACAGCAGGTACACCAGGAATTCCCAATGGGAACACCTATGTCCTGAATTCAAACTCAAGTAAACACATTTACCTCCAGTAATATATATATAATATATAATCATCAAGAAATATTAGCTATGTATTATGTTGTTTACAAAAATAGATGTAATTAGTCAGGTAGGCCCTTAATTCAATTACTGACCAAAGCCAATTACATAACATAGAGATGCATAACATATAATCATATAAAAAGCCAACACACAATACAAATTAAATATACTTCACACTGCAAGTTGGAGCATGCATTACCTGCCCCTGTTGTAGAGTTGATGCTACAGAGGAGTGACTAAAGTAAAAATCATGATGTAAGGGATTTACAATAGATTATGTAATTACCTGTGAAACTGAAACGACACAATTTAATGCTACCTCAAAAGCCCATTATTACAAATTATATAACCATTGGTGGTTAAAAAGGCAACAATGACAACCTTTGTTGTTAAGATTGTAAGAAACTTACTACTTTTATCTGTCCTTAGGTAACAAAGTTATAGTAGAGAAAGAATAACTATGCTTCCTCCTGGTATTTCTTTATATTTTAACGTGTCTGTTTCACTTATTATTACCCTATTTCATTTTCTTATTTTTTGACTTTCTTTCTGATATCACAGCAGACTAGGTTGACACTGTGTCAGGTTGAAGACATTGCCTGAATTTATGTTAATAACCTTTTTCAAAGTTGTTTGGATTTATGATGATTGATTGCATGTAATGGCTTGGAGCAGAATGTATTATGTACAGTATTTGCCAAGTCCTGGGTGATACTTCCTGATTGGTTTCTGTTTAACTAGTTGGTGTTTATTTTATGTATTTTCTGATGCAAATTTTAATTTCAATGCAGAATTTTAGGACTTTGTGCAGTGTAAATATTTAGTCATTGAAGACAGTTTTTTATTTCTGTATTTCAGCTTTATAAAAGCCTTCCTAAGGATAACTATTACATCAGCATTTTAAGTTAGAAACATTATATATTTATCCACCAAACAATAGGTTATATTTACTGCTATCTATATTTTGCTGAGGAAGATAAAAATGGGTACAAGTGATTGTCATGTTATTTTACAGAACAATTTGAATTGTCAAACTGTGAATAAAGTACCTGGTAGATGTTTACTGGTGAATCTGGTACAAAACTTGAGTGGACAGAATAAATCAAACTTCCAAATATGCACTTACCACATATGCTTGCTCATATCAATAATTGTTTTACTAAAAACAAAAGAAGTCATGACATGGGGGGAGGAGGTTGACTTAAAAGCACAACATTTTCAAATTTGATCATTCTGGGTTGAAATTTTTGCTTGTCTTCTTGATGCTAAAAATGCCATGGCATTATCTTGATCAAATAATGCAATGTGCATGCTAATAAATATATGATAAGAAAACTAACTTGTATCCTGTTTTCTACATTGTAATGACTATGTGTACTTATAATTTAAGAAAATAACCATGCTGTTGCCAGTGATTTAAAAGTTTTTGTTCTTTAATTAAAGGTTGCACAGGCAATTCAATAACATAATCCACAATTACTTTTTAAATTTTAGTCATTTGAATTACACTTGTTGGCCATCTTGTGTGAAGATAGAGTCCAAAGTACTTGTGTTAATTGCTCATGCAACTGATATCATACATTCTGCTGCGGTTTTTGATCATACCTTGCATCTGGCTGCTGTGCGTGACATGTAGGTATATTACACACAGTTGACAAATTTGATGCAGGATATGTTCCAGGTTTGGGTATTATTGATGCAGAAATCAAACCAAGATAAATGATTGGCAAATAATTTAACGTCTTTCCCAGCTTTGCCAATCATTAAATGGTTTTCTGTTTACTTCCTGTGTTCAAATGCTGATATTCCTGTAGGCGAGTATTGAACAAACACCACATGGTAATTATATTTTTAGCTATCCAACCCCACTGTATGACTGTCAGGCAATTACCAATATCTCTCTAGGCGTCTCTCTAGGCATGTATTGAACAAACACCACATGGTTGTGATATTTTTAGCTAACCTACCCCACTGTGTGACTGTCAGGCAATTGCCAATATCCCCTTTGGCATGTTTTGAACAAACACCACATGATAGTGATATTTTTGCCTACTGTACTCCACTGTGTGACTGTTGACCAGTTGCTGTATCCCACTATACAAGCACTGGAAAAAGCCACATTTTAATACTGTATTTCCAGGGTATAATAAGCTTACGCTGCTATAATGTGCTTGCAGATCAGGATCTGTCCTGTTGTTTATTTTGATGATTTCAAATGAAATGCATAGACCGTTGACAATGTATTATATGCTGTTAGATGTGGAGTGTACATCATTGTTTGTGTTTTACTATCCTACAGTGGAAATAGGTACTGTACTACCAGTATTACTCCAATCATCACCTCAGCTTTAGCATACAAACTGCAGGTGTTTAATTGTGCATTTGATAATTGTCCTTGATCTTTTAACCTGCCAGAATGTACTAATCTGTGTTTAAAAGTCATTAAATAGTTTGAATGTACCAGTTTGCCTGAACCAGTAAGTGGCTTTCAGTTAGATCTATGTAATAAACAACAGGACTGTGAATGGATGTAGTGGGATAGGTTGTAGGGGGAAATTTCTGCATGGTTTAATTTGTGGTCATACATTATAAAAAAATGTAACCTTGCAAACACTGAATTAACACTTGTCAAGTTTTTGAAGTGGAAGGAATATAATTGGAAAATTAAATGATCTTTTTTTTTTAAACTTAGGTAAAATTGAAACATGTAAGCTTTTCAAAATTGAAATTCACCAAAATTTAACAATGCGGAAATTTCATCAGATTATATGATTATAGATTGTCATTCTTTGTGTGTGTCACAAAAGCACAACATGACAATTTCCAGCACAAGTTGTCAGAAGTTCATACATCTTTTCCTGATGGAGAACTAATATTTGGTACAACAGGAGACAGTGTATAACGCAGGGCCAACTCGCAGCAGGAAACTCTGGCTTCTCAAAAGACCTAGGCTCAAGTCATGGGTATATGTAGGTATAGGATATCAAGAATAACCTGTTTGTTTGATCTTTCAATGGAATATTCATGAGAGCCCAGTCCACGCACCAAATAGATACTGGTGTGCATATATTTTGCTTGCACGGTGTGGAGGAATTATCTCGTGCCTCCTGTATGCACAATGCATACACACCACAGTACCTTTCCATCAAGTAGACTATGTGCAAATATTTATTCTATTAAAAAGTCAAACAAACCGATAATTCTGTCATTTTGTTGGCATGCTCTAGGTCTTTAGATATTGCAGAGAGTTGTTTTATCTCTTTGTATAAATTATGACAAATATATCCATGATATCAACCCTACTTTTGCATGACCTATATGAGAAGGAAAGGCTGAATACAAATCAAACTGCTTGAATTATCAGTTGCATAAATCTATTTATTTTGCATAATATCAGTGTTGCAATGTTTCCAAAAATATAATTTGTCATCTTGTCTTGGAATGATTCAGTTATGCCTTGCTGTTATATCAACACCTAACATGTAAATGGTCTAATTATAAATATGATGTAATTAATATCAATACATGTATTTGGTATACAACTGTGATGTAATGAATATAAATGCATACATTAGGTTTAATTATAACTGAGGTAATTAATTTAAATACATAGTATTTGGTTAATTATAACTGTGGTGTAATTAATATAAATACATGCATTAAGTAGAATTATAACCATAATTAATATAAATACACATATTTAGTTAATTATAATTGTGATGTAATATAAATACTTGGTATAATTATAACTAATGTAATTAATTAATATATATATATATATATATATATATATATATAGAGAGAGAGAGAGAGAGAGAGAGAGAGAGAGAGAAAGTAATTATACTGTGATGTAATTAATATAAATGCATGTATTTAGTATAATTATAACTGATGTAATTAATAAAAATACATGAATTTAGTATAATTATATCTATGATGTAATTAATAGAAATACATTATTTAGCATGATTATAGCCATGATGTATATAATAGAAATACATGTATTTGCATAATTATAGCTGATTTAATTAATATAAGTACTGTGAATTTGTTTATTTGAATGGATATAAATTTTGGGGGTTTTGTGAAAAATAGTATTTTCATCAGTATTTAAATTTGTGGATTGGGGAAGGAGTCCTACTGTTTTGGAAGGAGTCCTACTATTTCCACAATAGGATCATTGTGTAATGTATACATTCAAATTCATGGTTTGTAGCAACCATGAAATCCGCAAAAATTGATAAACCACAAAAAATCTTGAATTTGCAATATCTGGTCATGCAGCATTTGTTTTGCATTAGACTTCATTTTTTTCCTTCAATTTTAATTGCATGGATAGCATCCTCAGCATAGGCATATATGGGGCAGACACAGGTGTTAGCCCAGCACAGACATATATGGGACAAATACAGGTGTTAGCTCAGCATAGGGGTATATGGGGGATACACAGGTTTTGGCTCAGCATAGGCATATATGGGGCATACACATGTGCTGGCTCATCATAGGAATATATATGGCATACACAGGTGCTGGCCTAGCATAGGCATGTATGGGACATACACAGGTGCTGGCCTAGCATAGGCATGTATGGGACATACACAGGTGCTGGCCTAGCATAGGCATATATGGGACATACACAGGTGTTGGCTCAGTATATGCATATATGGGACAAACACAGGTGTTGGCTCAGTATAGGCATATATGGGACATACACAGGTGCTGGCTCAGCACAGACATATATGGGACAAATACAGGTGGTGGTGGGGATGAACTGTAGCAGATATCTGATGGTTTCTAATAACAATATAAACATTGTTCAATATTTCATGAAGCTATTTGTCCTATTTTCATCCAGAAAAGTGTGTATAACAACACAGGAAATTTTGATGGTCACAGCTCTGATGTGGTACCCACCACCCGTCCACGCCTCATCCCCCCACTCAATCATAAGGTAAGAATAGTATTAAATCACCTTTAGTTTCTAGTTTCCACATAACGAAAAGAATTAGACCTAAAATGTTTTCTTACATTCACTCTGACCAACAACACATTCAGGGAAAATGTTATGTGTCGCATGAGCAAAAAAGTGAAATTTAAAGCCAAGTAAGACAGCTCTGGCTGAACAATGACCCTAATTCAGCAACTGACTATTGATACACATTTAGAAAGAATCATAAAAACAAAACAAAAAACATATAGATGATTTTTTCCACTGGTTTACAAATTTTCTTAATGACCAATTAATTATCCACAAGTGTTTGCTGCAGTATGAATGATATATAGAGATGTTCTGATTCTGAAATATTTCTGTGCTCCATGTACAACAAGATTTTCATAAAATCTTGATTAGAAAACCAATTTGAATTGCAACAAAGTAATTGTATAAAACATTTCTCTTGTGTAATGCACCGATTTTCTCCCTAATATGCCATTGCACATGGTGATGTTTAATGTTTGAATGTTCCAACATCATTTGATGACATTGAAGCTTGGACTTCAGTCTTAATGCATGCTATTAAATGGACTTCAGTCTTAATGCATGCCATTAAATGGACTTAAGTCTTAATGCATGCCATTAAATGGACCTCAGTTTAATGCATGCCATTCAATGGACTTCAGTCTTAAAGCATGCCATTCAATGGACTTTCAGTCTTAATGCATGCCATAAAACAGACATAAGTTGTAATGCATGCCATTTAATGGACTTCAGTCTTAATGCATGCCTTTTAATGGACTTCAGTCTTAATGCATGCCATTCAATGGACTGATGTCTTAATGCATGCCATTCAATGGACTGATGTCTTAATGTATGCCATTCAATGGACTTCAGTCTTGATGCATGCCATTCAGTCATGTGAATAAAATGTACTGTGTTTAGTGTTTACTAACAATAAAATTTACTATATTAGTTTATAATTACACATACATTAAACCATGGTTAGTATGAACATATGTACAACAGATGTATGTGTTTAATAACTAGTGAATCCACACGCTCTATGTGGCATAACCTAGTGAATTCACATACCCATGTATACATTTAATACCTAGTGAATTCACACACCCTATATATACATTTAATACTTAGTGAATTCACATACCCCATGTATACATTTAATACCTAGTGAATTCACATAACCCATGTATACATTTAATACCTAGTGAATTCACACACCTTATATATACATTTAATACCTAGTGAATTCACACACTTTATATATACATTTAATACCTAGTGAATTCACACACCCTATATATACATTTAATACCTAGTGAATTCACACACCTTATATATACATTTAATACCTAGTGAATTCACATACCCATGTATACATTTAATACCTAGTGAATTCACACACCCTATATATACATTTAATACCTAGTGAATTCACACACCCTATATATACATTTAATACCTAGTGAATTCACATAACCCATGTATACATTTAATACCTAGTGAATTCACATACCTTATATATACATTTAATACCTAGTGAATTCACATGCCCATGTATACATTTAATACCTAGTGAATTCACACACCCTATATATACATTTAATACCTAGTGAATTCACACACCCTATATATACATTTAACACCTAGTGAATTCACATAACCCATGTATACATTTAATACCTAGTGAATTCACACACCTTATATATACATTTAATACCTAGTGAATTCACACACCTTATATATACATTTAATACCTAGTGAATTCACTCACCCTATTAATACCTAGTGAATTCACATACCCTATATATGCATGTAATACCTAGTGAATTTGCATACCCATGTATACATTTAATACCTAGTGAATTCACACACCTTATATATACATTTAATACCTAGTGAATTCACACACCTTATATATACATTTAATACCTAGTGAATTCACTCACCCTATATATACTTTTAATTCCTAGTGAATTCACATACCCTATATATGCATGTAATACCTAGTGAATTCACATACCCATGTATACATTTAATACCTAGTGAATTCACATAACCCATGTATACATTTAATACCTAGTGAATTTGCATACCCATGTATACATTTAATACCTAGTGAATTCATATACCCCATGGAGCATAATGTACAATAGATGTATATATTTAATACCTAGTGTATTCACATACCCCATGTACACATTTGTGTGTGATTTAGATTTTTAACATAGCTTTAACAATTTTTCAGTCATATCGCTATGATGTCTGCAGTGTGACAGTTTATAGTGATGTCTAGCACTGGGGCATCATGCCGCAGATATGTAGCATAATGTCCCACCCAGTCATATTATCCTGACACCAGGCTGACCAGTCCTAACACTAACCTCTTAATGCTGAGCGTCAAGTGAGGCAGCTGTTAGTACCATTTTTATAAGTCTTTGGTATGACTCGGATGGGGTTCGAACCCGTGACCTCCCGCATCCGAGGCAGACGCTCTAACCACTATGCCACTGGAGCGATCTTGTGTACACATTTAATACCTAGTGAATTTACACACCCTATATATACATCTAATACCTAGTGAATTCAAACACCCTATATATACATTTAATACCTAGTGAATTCACATACCCCATGTACACATCTAATACCTAGTGAATTTACACACCCTAAGTATACATTTAATATCCAGTGAATTTACATACCTTATGTATACATTTAATACCTAGTGAATTCACATACTCCATGGAGCATAATGTACAATAGATGTATACATTTAATACCTAGTGTATTCACATACCCTATGTACACATTTAATACCTAGTGAATTCACATACCCCATGGAGTATAATGTACAATAGATGTATATATTTAATACCTAGTGAATTCACACACCCTATGTATAGATTTAATACCTAATGAATTCACATACCCCGTGTACACATTTAATAGCTAGTGAATTCACATACCCTATATATATACATTTAATACCTAGCGAATTCACATACTCCATGGAGCATAATGTACAACAGATGTATATATTTAATACTTAGTGTATTCAAATATCCTTTGTATACAGTTGATACCTAGTGAATTCACATACCCTTTGTATAAATTAAAAATACCTAGTGAATTCACATATCCTATGTATAAATTCAATACCTAATGAATTCACATACCCCATGGAGTATAATGTACAAAATATGTATGTATTTAATATCTAGTGTATTCACATACCTTATGTATACATTTAATACCTAGTGAATTCACATACCCTATGTATACATTTAATACTAGTGAATTCACATAGCCCATGTATATATTTAATACTAGTGAATTCACATAGCCCATATATACATTTGATACTAGTGAATTCACATAGCCCATGTATACATTTAAAACTAGTGAATTCACATAGCCCATGGAGCATAATGAGCACACTGTAATTGGAATTAAATGCTAGAAATGATTTTGGATTCCATGAAATTATTTATAATAGCATTTTACTGTACATATATTCTGTACCATCCTGAATTAGAAAGATAGCATCTACTGTAACTGTACATAATTATATTCTATACCATCCTGAATTCAAAACATAGCATTTAACAGTACATAATTATATTCTGTACCATCCTGAATTAGAAACATAGCATTTAACTGTACATATATTTTATACCATCCTGAATTAGAAACATGGCATTTAACTGTACATAATTATACTCTCTACCATCCTGAATTAGAAGCATGGCATTTAACAGTACGTAATTATATTCTCTACCATCCTGAATTAGAAACATGGCATTTAACTGTACATAATTATATTCTCTACCATCCTGAATTAGAAACATAGCATTTAACAGTACATAATTATATTCTCTACCATCCTGAATTAGAAACATAGCATTTAACAGTACATAATTATATTCTCTACCATCCTGAATTAGAAATATAGCATTTAACTGTACATAATTATATTCTCTACCATCCTGAATTAGAAACATAGCTTACAGGAAATCATATAGCACAGTTTATAAATATGCTGCTTCCATATACTTTAAAATCTTAATGTAAGCTGAGATTGTCCTGTTAATGTACAAGTGATACTTGGCTTATTGTAAAGGTTAGCTAATTTTAAAGGGTTTTTTTATTGTCCAAATATGGCAATAAAAATCTCTGTTAGAGTAGGCCATCTTAGGCCAACTCTCTGTAATGTCTTGTTTTTGTGGCAGGCATACTTTACAGTTTTTGGGGCATGTTTATTAGTTGAGATGAGGTGATGGCATGCATTCATTTTCAGAGTTCTATAAATTCAATCATGACATACTTTGGACTTGCAAACAAGTATGTTTTGAATTTAAAGCATTACTTATTATAATGCAAGACTTAAAGAAACTATTTACAAATGCATATCAAATTCACAATAGTGGAGTACTCTAGTATATTTTTAGATTTAACTTTACTCATACCATTCTATATAAAAGATCATTGTAGCTGCCAACATTCAAAGTGAAGAAGAGAAGAAATGTTTCGTCTCATTAATCATCTGATTTATCGTGTCCAGCCCAAAGAATATTCCCCTGAGTCAAAGGTTAGAGGTAACAAAATTGATAGAAATTCATACTGTTTTGGTATTATTTTCTTAATATTTTTAAATTCATACTGTTTTGATAATATTTTGTTAAAGATGCTGCATGAATGCCTATACATTTACACCCAAAAGTATTTCAACAAAATGGCTGCTGTTGTTGATGCTTTCAACAATGCTCAATTTCTCATGGGAATAAAAACATCTTGGTAATGAAAATGCCTGGATTCTTTGTTATGAAAAGGCTTGGTAAGTAGTCTCCATTTTTTCCTTTGCAAAGGTAGATTTATATCTTGTTTATTTGCATGTTGTCTGCAAATGAAAATAGAAAGGAAAAACAAAGAAAAAAAAATTAGTTCTGTTATTCAGAGAGAGCTTTAGTGGTCCAAGAATTCACAAAATATTTGGAACAAATCACGTTACTGTGCAAACTTTCAAAGTAGTAATAAAACTAGTAATTCAATATAAAATAGGCCATGAAATGGGAGACCTCAGAAAAGTGATACTGGATGGACCATTGCATGTTGCATATTGTTAAAAACAAGCTCAGGAAATCTTTGATGGATGTTACAAATACTATTAATGACAGTACACCTTGGAAATTATCTGAATCAACTGTGAATAGAATTTTAAAAATTTATAGAAAATAAGATTAGTAGAGGAAGATTTTGAAAATTCAATGAAAATAAGATTAGGAGAAGAGAATTCTGACATAAAAGGAAGGCCTGGTTTTTTTTCTAAATTGCATATGACTGTATATAATTATTGGAGAAGGTCAATTTTTTCAGACAAATTCTGATAGTGATTGGTAAAGACAGCAGGATATATTTTTTTGTGTTGGGATAAGGAGAAATTGGCCCCAAAACGTCTTGGAGAACAAAATGGTACAAACCTTCATGTTTTGCAAGTGTCACATTTTGGAGTTGGTTCATGTACAATGGCATGGGCACCTTTGTCCTAGTAAATAACAGTATAAACTAAAAATTTATTCTAACTGTTCTTGAAGAAAACTTGTACCAGTTGTCACCAGAATATTTCAGAATGATAATATACCCACCAACCCTCACCTCTAGATACATGATGCAGTGGAAATGTAACAACAACATTCTAACCATGATGTGGCTAGCACAGAACCCAGACATTAACCTAATAGCAAATGTGTGAAGAAAATTTGGTAAATTTTATTTGTGATGATAGTACATGACAATCATTCACAGCAAGACATCATCAGTGTTTCCAGTGACATCTAGGCATCTTTCACAGTGACAATCATTCACAGCAAGACATCATCAATGTTTCCAATGACATCTAGGCATCTTTCAGAGAGGCTTACATGTTATTTATACAAGATCAATGTATGCTTCTCTACCTACACAAATTTAGCACGTGCTTAGATGGACTACATGTGGCAGAGTTTGTTGAAATACTTTTGACATGAGAATATACATGTGTCTCTGCCACAAAACAAGCATATATTTCCTGCAATTTATTTTTATAATTTAATGATATACAGAATATTTTTACCACACAATATGTTGTGTTGTGTTGTTACTAGTATGTTGTTTAACTTGTCTGGATGGATGTTACTGTAGATGTTTAACTTGTCTGGATGGATGTTACTGTAGATGTTTAACTTGTCTGGATGGATGTTACTGTAGATGTTTAACTTGTCTGGATGGATGTTTCTGTAGATGTTTAACTTGTCTGGATTGATGTTACTGTAGATGTTTAACTTGTCTGGATGGATGTTACTGTAGATATGGTACAATACATCTGACCTTTACCAAGCCTGGAGTTATCTGGTAAAAGCCTCAGCCAGTGCCAGCCTGCAGAATAATACTCTCTTCAGGTAAGGAACTGACCTTTAGCTTATATTCTCTATTATCCTGGCACTTTTTGAATCAAGTTTTAAAATTCACATCATCTGTTATGTACAGGCACACACACGTTTTATAGAATGCCAGACAACCTTCCATTACTACTGCAAGTAGCAAAATGGTTTAATACAGCAGAATACAATTAGATTTTGTATATTTGTAGTGTCACAGGAAAAAACAATGTGCACAACTGAACTGGGGTTTGAATCTGGATTTAGTCTGATCCTCTACCACCTATGTTACTTGAGCTGATATTCAATGATGTTACCCATAAATACATTCTCCTGCCTTTGGGAAACAATTTGTTTGCTCCATTAGCCAGAATTACCATTTTTCAGCTCAGAGTAAATGACTATTGCACCACATATGAAGATCATTACACCTAAAGACTATCACACATGAAGTCTGTTACACTTAAAGACTATCACATCTAAAGGGCATCACATATGAAGTCTGTTACACCTAAAGACTATCACACCTGAAGTCTGTTATAACTGAAGACTATCACACCTGAAGTCTGTTTTACCTAAAGAGTATCACACCTGAAGTAAGTTATACCTAAAAACTATCACATTGAAGACTATTACACCTAAAGACTATCACACCTGATGTCTGTTATGCCTAATGACTATCACACTTGAAGACTATTACACCTAAAGACTATCACATTGAAGACTATTGAATCTAAAGACTATCACATGTGAATAATGAAGACTATTACACCTGAAGACTATTACACCTAAAGACTATCACACCTGAAGACTATTGCACCTCAACACTATCACACCTAAAGATTTTGAGACCTAATGTGTGTTACAACTTAAAACTATCAGTCCTGAAGACTATTATACCAGAACACTATTGTGTCTAAATTCTATCACATCTGAAGTCTATTACACCTTAAACTATCACACCTGAAGTCGATTACACCTTAAACTATCACACCTGAAGTCAATTACACCTTAATCTACCACACCTGAAGTCGATTACACCTGAAGTGTGTTACATCTGAAAGGTCTTAGCCTATACCACTGTTGCTAACTTAAATTTAAAAAGTGCATGGATGGATAGGGGCTCAAAACCTTGATCTACCTAAAGCCTGGTATTCTACCACTTAAGCTATCTGAGTCAGAGTCCCATTCAAATAGTAGGTCATGGATGAGAACTTTGCAGATCTTGGTTTTGGCTCCAAGTTGTGTGAGGTTGTACAGTTGTGATCATTTGTGAAGGTAGATTCCTTTAAATCAAAGGTGTATTTTAGCAGGATAAAGAAGATCCTGAATAGAGTAGGGGCAACAACACACCCCTGTCTGACTCTGCTACATATCTCAAAAGACTCAGAGCTGAGCTATCAGACTGCACTGTGCCATGCACGTCTTCATGGAAAGAATGGATCCTGCTGATTTGCCTTGAGGGACATCTGATCTTTTCTAACAGCTTGAATAATCCACTTCTGCTGACAAGTTCAGAGGCCTTTGTATGCTGAAGGCCATGTAGAATTGCCTTCCCAGCACTTCTCTTGTAGATGTCTGAGTCAGAAAATCATGTTGGTGGTCAACCTAACTGCTCTGCACTGCATTTTGACTCAGGGTAGATTCAGTTAACAAGGGTCTGAAGTTTGTTGAAGACAATTTGAGCAAACATCTTTCCTATGTTGCCCTTGTTTCTGTAGAGAATGATGATGAATGTCTCTCATATCTTGTGGTACTTTACTCTTTTTCCAGCATAGTCAAAGGAGATCATGCAGGTGTTGGAGTAGGATTAATTTTCCACATTTCATGGCTTCTGGTGATATGCAATCTTTTCCAGAAGACTTTCCATAAGGTAGACTATCTATGGCCTTGCTGAGCTTGTTAGTTGATTCATCATCAAGTGCATCCAAGATAAGCAGGCTTTCAGTGGCATTGAGGACTGTATCATTGACAATGTTTTGCAGGGAGTACAGCTCTGAGCAGTATTCTACCCAGTGGCATTGAGGATTGTAATCATTGACAGTGTTTTCCATGGAGTACAGTTCTGAGCAGTATTCTACCCAGTGGCATTGAGGATTGTATCATTGACAGTGTTTTCCATGGAGTACAGTGCTGAGTAGTATTCTTACCAGTGTGCTATCTGCTTGTCATGCTCATTGATGATGTACCCTGAAGCTGATTTTAGAGGGGCTGTCTTATTTGAAGTTAGATCTATTGCCTTTATCCCATTGTACATGCCTAAGACGTTGCCTGTATCCACCAATGTCTGGATACTTTGGCACAGCAGCTGCCAATTGTCGTCACTGGCACATCATCTTGCAGTCTGTTGCACATTTCTTCTGGCAGCTCTCATTGCATGTAAAGTCTGACTTGGGGCATTCTTTTGGTTGGCAAGGGCAATGAATTTGGCCTCAATGAATGAGAATATTTCACTAGAGCTTCCCATAAACCAATCATTGGTCTTGTTCTGCTTTTTGTCACATACATGGCTATGCTTTCAGTAGCTTCCATTTCTGTTAGACACATTACCAGGGCTGCTGGATTGGAGAGCTTGTTGCAGAGCATCATTAAACAGCTGTGATTACAGAAAATCAGCTTTGGTGCTAGCTTTGATGTGGAGGATTCCTTTGTGTTTCAAGCAGTGCAGTTGTTTTGGTTGAGGCCTAACATTACTGCATATCATGGAATGACCCATGTCACATTCAGTACTATGGTGAATGTGAGTGATTAGGACACTGTTGAGGCTGGTGCACTTGGTGATAATCAGATCCAGTTGGTTATATTGGCCAGATTGGGATGTCTCCATTACACCTTGTATTGAGGCATGGTCTGATAGTATAGGTTTGTGATGCAGAGGTCATGGTAGGAGCAAAGTTCAAGTAGTCTCTGCTTATTTTCATTCATCTTCCTAGTGCCATGATGTCAAAGACAGGTGGACCATAGTCATGATCAGTACTTACTGTTATGTTAATGTCTTCTATTAGATACAGGTGTTCATGTTTCAGGATTCCACTGATGGTGGCCTTGAGTTCATTGTAAAACTGGTTCTTTGTTTTGGAGGATGAGTGGATTGTAGAGGCATACATGCTTACAAGGTTTACAGGGCCCTCTAAAGTTGACAGGCACAGTACCAAAACATTCTCTGACCAGTTTGTGAGAAGTTCAATCATCCCCAGGAGTGTGTTTTTGGCTGCAGAGCCAACTGCATACTGTTATTTCTTCTGGGCTGTTCCCAGGAGTGTGTTTTTGGCTGCAAAGCCAACTGCATACTGTTATTTCTTCTGGGCTGTCCCCAGGAGTGTGTTTTTGGCTGCAAAGCCAACTGCATACTGTTATTTCTTCTGGGCTGTCCCCAGGAGTGTGTTTTTGGCTGCAAAGCCAACTGCATACTGTTATTTCTTCTGGGCTGTCCCCAGGAGTGTGTTTTTGGCTGCAAAGCCAACTGCATACTGTTATTTCTTCTGGGCTGTTCCCAGGAGTGTGTTTTTGGCTGCAAAGCCAACTGCATACTGTTATTTCTTCTGGGCTGTCCCCAGGAGTGTGTTTTTGGCTGCAAAGCCAACTGCATACTGTTATTTCTTCTGGGCTGTCCCCAGGAGTGTGTTTTTGGCTGCAAAGCCAACTGCATACTGTTATTTCTTCTGGGCTGTTCCCAGGAGTGTGTTTTTGGCTGCAAAGCCAACTGCATACTG
>JAECUM010093305.1:0-31970 GCA_016617855.1 Megalonaias nervosa
CATGTAAATAATTCTTGTGATAATAAATATTCTGCTAAGAGCTAAATATTTGTATGTATCCCTTAATCTTTTCCCTTTTGTACTCACTATTAAGATGTGTTCTAGAAAGCTCTGGTGGGAGATTGACAAAATCTTTCTCCTGAGATGGCAGGGTTTCATCTGGCTCTGGCAAGTAAACACTATGGTTTATTGAGTCCTCGAACACTTTCTCCCACTTGGTGGATGAGTCATTCTTCAAGTGATCACTGGTCAGGTGGTCAATCAGGCGCAATGAACTTAAGAATTTCTGGTCACATAAGGAACACCTACATATAATACAAAAGTCATCAAATGAAAAAGGACTGAGCCAAAAATCCATCATGACAGTGCACAATATGGTATTTGCAGGGCATGAAATAAGGATTATTTTCAATAACCACTACATCACCAAAATGAAATTTGTACTGATTCTGCCAAAAAATCAAACAAAGCGATTACAGTTTCTAACTACATAATTATTATTTTTTAGCATCAACTCAAAAACAATATTAACTGTATTTCACCAACAAGACTGAAGAATAAAAAAACCCTGGGCACTATTATACTTCTCCAAATATCAGTGCACAACATCACCTTTCCTGGGTCATACTTCTGCTATTTCTGTTTATTTTCCCAGAATTTCTAGCACTTTCTTAGTCTCTTCTTTTAATCAGATCTGTGATTACACTCTCTATTGTCTTCATCTAATTTCTTATGTTCTAATGGCTGCTGCTACATCCACATGCTTACAATTATTACCACACAATGCACTGAATGTTTATAAGCAATGATATAAATATTAAAACACATTGTTCAATATAATTATGGATTATTAGTCAGCTCAAGTGACCTTTCCAGATCGTTCAATACTGGCCTTTGACTTATATATTTTGTTATCATTAGTGCTTTGGGCATTACACCAGAAAAGTTCCACGAGTTCAATGACTGCTCTGAAAATAATTACACTAATTACTTGATGAGTGGATGAGTGGCTTAACACCAGTCCATTTGTGCCATGAGAATTTTGTACCTTGTCAACTGTTGGATGTTTGTAAGTACACAATTAACATAATAAACAGATCAATTAACCACTGACAGCAATGCCAACTCGTGACCACTTCTTAACTGTTATGATTACAGATAGTAGTAATTTTCACTGCTCTAACAGATTAATGACAGCTGGTTTTTGCGACCCATCAGCAAAATCAATAACTGTGGTATAGCAAATTAGCATTAATTTTGAGATCTGGTATTTGTCTTGGATACAACTTAAACAAAAATTTCAGTGTTGATGTTGCTGCTGATTTAAAAATCTGAAAAATATATATGTCTCTTGCAATCTACCAATAAATAATAATAATAATAATAATAATAATAATAATAATAATAATAATAATAATGTTTAAAGAGGGTAAATCAATTAGCTAAAAATACAATTAATCTTCCTTGAGGCCCTCAACCAAAACTATAAAAAAAATTAAAAAATCAAAATTCATGTATGAATGCAGCAACAACAAAAAAATAAATAAAAAAAGCAAAATCCTAAAGTGTAAAACTCACAATCATTAAAATCTTTATGATTTGAAGGCAGTAGGGAAATGAAATATAATGTAATTTCACACCATCCCAAAACTATATTTTTGTGTGCTTAAGCTATATCAGGATGCACCAATGTTGTAACATCCCTCAGCATGTTAAAGCCCTATCAGGACACACCAGTGATAGAACATCCCTCAGCGTGTTTAAGCCCTATTGGGAGACACCAATGATGAACATGCCTCAGCATGTTTAAGCCCTATCAGGACACACCAGTGATGGAACATCCCTCAGCATGTTTAAGAACTATCATCAGACACAACTAACTTGCCCAAAAAGGTACAATTTACTCATAATTATTGTGAAAAAAATAACTACTGGACTCAAGTAACACAATGATAAAATGCTAACTTTGCATCTCAGCAATTCTAGGTTGGATTCTTGCTTCTGACATGTTTAAGTAATTGCCCACCAAATTTTGGTGACAACACCCCCACCCCAAAGTTCTTCGATTTTGTCTATGTTAATTTATGTATGTATCTGTGTTTATGCTATTTCAGTACAATAGTGGCTGTATGGTGAAAACTAAAAGTTCTAAAATGTAAAAATAAATAATTGAACAAAACTTTAGAAGATAAAGCCTTCCAGATAAATGTAAACATGAAGTACAAGAATATAAAATATAAAAAGTAAAGATGAAAAAATATTTTATCTGAAAGATCACATCATTCATACCAACATCTGAGGTATGGTGGGTACATAAGTTTTTAATATTGTAAAATTAATGTAAAATAACTAAGAATTTAAATAAAGTGTCATTTATTTACCCAAGTATTTCTTAAATCCAACTGCTAACAAGTTTGACCTATATCAGCCTATACAAAACAGGTCAGGGGAAATCATAAAGCAAAATCAACAATAAAGACCCTGCTTTGCCAGTGTATTATAACAGATATGGGTTTGCACATTTAGCAGATTGATACTTATTATGTATGAGTATATACAGTAATAACTACTTTAACTGACTAAAAGTATCATCCACCCGTTTTTTCTCACCTGTAGATCACCCTGTGTTTCTGGAAGTGTTTTTCCAGGTACACTCTCCTGCTGGCCATGTAATCACACAACTCACAACACTGGATATTAGGGATGTCTCTAATATCATGCACAAACAAATGTCTGTCCCGATCAATTTTCTTTTTAAACTTTCTGTTACAAACATGACATTGGTGGATAACAGTGGAGCCACGGACATCCCTGCCCTGTTGAAATGTCTGGAGGTACTCTTTCCCTACAAGAGATACATATAAAATTCATAAGAAATGATAATTATGCCAATATAATTATAGGGCAAAGTGAAGCTCATTTCTGGAGTAAAATATGTTTCAACAATGTTGAATGCATGGACATAGATACAGTTTGCAGAAAGCATTTGCACTCTAAAATTCAGAGAAACAGAGTAAAATGATTAATTCTAAAGCTGCTGAGCAAACTGGAAAGTACCCGGTTATGCTGCTGATATAGATCCCACTTGCTTGAACAAAATCCTCTGGGAAAAGCTGGAGAATGTTGTCTCTGACCTCCACCCCATGGCTTAAGTGAGGTAGATCAGGGGCCAGTTGTACTAGCATACTATGCTAGTGGCAACTGCCCATCTCTCATACTGGCATATGTAAGAAATTCACCTGGTTATGGGTTATTTCTTTGTAGGATGAGCAGTTGACAAATCCAGGCTTGCACAGCCTCAACAAAATACCTCCATGCAGAGAGATACCTCCATGCCTCCTTAGGTAGACTACTAGTGATGTATTGTCATCACATGGCAACCTCTTATTTGCTGGATGAACCCCTGAAGGTCTAAAAACACTGCCCTCATTTCCAAATTGTTAATGTGGAGGGGAGATTCTTCTTAAGATCATTGGCCCTGTAGAATCAGACCCTCTGGCTCTAGATAAGTACCCCACCCTGAATCTGACACAGCTGCGAATAGGTAAGAGTGGGGTTCAGGGGGATTGGTGCATGAGGATTCCTGCCAGAAGCTGGTCCCAATTTGCCCACCAATTTAGATGTTGGTGGAAATTACAACCCAAAGAAATTGGAACATTCAAGTGATCCCTGTGCAGTTTTCAAGCCGTGGAAAGTAGAAACTGGAGCAGATAAAAATGAAACAGAGAGAGAAAAAGATAAACTGACAAGTCTGTCTTTACTCGCAGCATCTCCAACAGGGACAGGATCTTGTCTGTTCTGTCCAGAGGGACACTACCCTCTAAGTTTGGTAGGATGGTCACTATGGACCAACAGCAAGACAGGTCTAGTCTGAGGAACTCTAGACTGTTATCAAGGATCAACCAATTATAAAGGTATTAGAGGACTGTGGGCCAGGCTGAATGGCAGAGCTCAGAATTGGAGACCTCCCCATCAAATCAAAATCTGGGGTACTTCCTGTGCGCAGGAAAGATAGGGATGTGAAGGTACACATCCTGAAGATCGATGAAGACCGCCCAATCGTCAGGTCTTGGCATTCCTGACTGAGGTTGTGGTCTCTATCTCGAATGGCTCCTCCAGCAGAAATCTTTTCTAGAGAAATAAGGTCAATAATAATTAGACAAGACTTTCACCCTTTCTTGGAGAACCTGGATAATATGGGAATAGATGGCTGGAAATTGGTCTTTTAACACCCTCTTTATTGCACTCTTCTGAAGAAGGAAATGGACCTCTTCCTTTAACTGGGTGAGTTAACTGGTGGAACCAAATGGAAGACCTTACCAGAGGATGGTGATTCTGGAACCAATGCCAGTAATCAGCTTTTATGATATAAAGGATACAGCTATTAACTTTTATGCCTGTCCATGCCTGTGAAAAGAGGTTTAGTCTGGCACCAATGGGAACCAAGGAAAGAGGTACTGAGGTCTGCAGGAGAGGGAACAAGTCTCTAGAACTGTCCACAATTGCACTTTGGAAAGAGGAAGGCTCTGTGAACTTCTTCCCTGGGCCTTTGTGGTGCACCCTTCTAATGCCCACCTGCTGATGGGAAGCTCTGAAATGAGGTTGTTGCTTTGACTGGGGCTGCATGGCTTTAAACAATTTACTGGTGGGCACGGAGACTGATCAGGACGATTCCACTGGTTTCGAAGAGGCAGAAGTGAATGCGAGGGACCGGTGTTGATGGTCTCTCAAATCCTGAGTAGCCACAGAGAGGATGAGCCCTCCAAAGAGAATCTCAGGGTGGCAGCCTACCATAGAAGGATCTTACTTTGCTCTAGTAAGACCTTGGATGTGTTCAGTGCCACATCCCTGTTAAGGTGGAGAAGCTCTGCTGACAAGGCCATGGACAAGGACAGTGCATGTCTAGAAGTTTTTGAGACTGTTTTCAACAAATGATGGATAGCCATTAGAGATTAGTCCTTCAGTACGTTGAATGAGGCTGAGGTTACAGTCACTAATGACCTAACCTTTTGTTCTAAGGATTCCCTGTAGAAATACCCACTTGAGCTGCTTAAGTGGCCAAAGTGGGAGTTTGAACCTAGTAGCTAGAAGCAGCTATGATCGGTTGTAATGTTGAGGGAGTCCAGACACCCCCCCCTTTGCATTGTCTAGTAAAAGTTTGGCTTTTGCTAAACTTTTGAGAAAGCTCCTTGATCATAACTGAGTGAGGATGAGCAAGAGATCTGGTTGAAAGTTTACCCGAGAAAGTTTCTCCAAACTGGAAAGAATTTCAGAGTCACATGAACATAAAGGGTCAGGACACAGATTATTATGCATGAGGCAGTAAACCTCGTTCACTACTTTATCAAACAACCAGGATTCCTCCTCCTCTGCCTCCTTAACTGAAGGTTGAAAAAGGGTAGGGGATCTGAAGGGAGGGGATACTACACTGGCCCCCTCTGTGTCAAACTTGTTAGCTTTAATGACTACAGAAAGAACATTTTCATCCTGCACTCTTTCCCAAGAGGCAGGACTATATGACTCAGTGTCTCTCTGCTTAGTGGAAGACTTGGTGGTAGGAAGTAGAAACTTATCTGGTAACTCTTCCCACTGAATTAATATACTTGTTTAGAGCAGTGGCCCCACATCCCCCCACCCCGGTGTTTCAGGGCAATCCTCTGCTTGTCTAGAGCATTTTGGGGAAGAAGGTCTATAGCCCTCTCCCTTTTAGACCCAACCTCGTATGACAAAGTAGGTCTACAACACAGCTAATAGGCATGACCTCACTACTATGCAGCTCACATCCAGAAGTCCACAGCATCATGTAGGGTATATAGCCAAATGCTTCCCTTGCAGAGTAAGGCCCCACATCCCTTAGAAATTAAGAGGAATAATTGTTAAGGGGGGATGCTGATCAGACCCCATTCCCTAATCTGGCATTTGAAGCCAATTCCCAGTTCAATATAGGATCAAATGCTAATCTGGAGTGTGGAGGGTGGGGGGCTCGGTCCCATCCCTATCTCCATACAGTATGGGCTTCAAAGATTCATGCCTGGTAGAAAAATCCATGCCCAGATCAGATAAACTTAGATCTCAGCATTCACTTTCTCATGGGGACTAGATCGTGTCACAACAACAGGACCCTGGGACTGAAAGGGTGCTAATCTCCCTTATGCAGGGAGGGGATGTGACTGCAAGGGTGCTGATCTCCCTTATGCAGGGAGGGAATGTAACTTACAATCAGCTCTTACACAGCAGCAGGTCAGTAGAACGTGCTGGCAAAACTTGCTCTCTATCCTAGTGGTAAAGAGACTGTGCTACTCCTTCCTCGCAGGAGGGCACTACTCACTCTCCACCAGTTTATACCTTCCCTAGGGAGGGGGCCCACAATCCTAGAAGTCTCCTAGGAAGACGCAGGCCTACTAGAAAGAGAACCCTGAAAACTCTGATGAAGACGAGGATACCTTCTTCCTCACTTGGCAGGTTCATCAACTCTCCATGAAATCCAGTATCTTGTCAGACTAAAGACTATAAAATGGACAGCCATCTGTCCTCTTAAAGTATTTACAGGATAAACAAGTGTGTGGGGGGGGCTGTCCTGAGAGTTTCTTTGGCCAAACTTAAGTGGGTAAGACCTTGCTTAGACGATGTTCCTGAAATAAATATGATGAAAGAAGTCTGACGTGCAAAAAACTTTAAGTCAGTACAGCATGGACTAAGTCTATGCTAATAAAATTATCCTTAGAAAAGACACCTTACATGGGCATTTCACTAAGATTAAATGTTGAAAAGGAAGTAACATTAAGTTTTCAGGACAGAAAAAGCAAAAATTAAGTTAACCAGCTTTAAAAACAGCAAGGGACTACAAAAAATTCACAAATAAACCCAGTAGATTATGATTGCTAATTATGATAAAAAATTTAAGGAAGGCTTATCATAAACTAAAATGCAAAAGGACCCAAGTTTGATAACCAAGCATGATAGATGAAGTGAAGAAGTGGTGCACAACCTGCTTACCACATATAAAAATTCCACAAATCATGATATAGATAAGGTGAATAAAATGATTGTCAGGTGAGTCCATAGACTGAAAATAACAAGGAGATGGAAATTAAAATAAATTATCTACCCTTAGGTGATTAGAAATTGTTATTTTGAATACAAATAAAACACTTTAAAAAATAAATTGACAAGACAAGCACCACATGTATAGAACAACTGTTTAATTAATGATGTTGACCATTACAACATGGTGACCAAAAATATAAAGAGGGCATTCATGCATGAATGAGATGTGTGGAGTTCTTCCAGAGATGATCCAGTCTTCTGGAAGATTCTGGTTCACCCTAATGGGAGGATGGAATTTTTGTCATTGTAATTCCTCCCAGAAAAGCACTAGCTATGATATAGCAACAGGTATGGTATTTCTCAAATTAAAATGAAGTATATTATCCACATAATTGCATTACCACGGTAATAAAATGGAATTCATCACCATACCTGCCTTATAATAAGAAACATTATACTGAAGGGTCCTATAATGAAAGAATGCTGTATAAGTATTTTGAAAAATTTAGGTACTACTGACATTGTATTTCAACTGTTTTTAAATGCTTGAGTGTCTAGATACCTCTTTTTGATGTATGATATTTCCTGACATGGTTGATGAGGGACTTGATGGTGTTGTAGTCCTTCTTACACACCTCACAGGGATGTCTGATGTTGCTGTGGGTTGCTTCATGTTCAATGAGGTGGCTCTTGTTGACAGTTTTAAATTGACAGTTTGGATTGGAGCACTTGTAGAACTGGCCAGTGTGCTTCCTCATGTGTGTATAGAGGTTTCCTGTCAGAGACAAAGACAGAAAGTTGAGGATTTTGTTTGCATTGACTATAACAATGTACCATATTGGGGAACAGTAAGGTTACTTCGAGGTCAGATTATTAAAACAACAGCATGCATTTATTTATATGTGAATGTCTTATTAAATTGAAAATTTCCCACACAGGTGCCTAACATGCTTTCATTAGAAATGACATTTCCTATGTATGTATGTATGAATATACAAATATGTATGTATGGATGCATGTATGTATGCATGAGCATCTAACGACACATTATGACATTCAATGAGTATCAGTATGAAGCCAGAACAATCAAACCTTTTGGAAAGTTCCTTGTAAGACAATCAAATCTTTTGGAAAGTTCCTTGTAAGACAATCAAACCTTTTGGAAAGTTCCTTGTTTATTATAATTAGTATGTAATTCCTGCAGTGTTTCAATGCATTGGCAATGACTAATACTTCATAAAAATATATACATATGTTTGAATCAAAGACGTGAAAGAATTAAGTTCATATTCTTAATTGCCTTGGAATATTTATTTTCATACGGTGATTAATTCATTTATGTGGGTACCAAGTTCTTTGGTCTTGTGAAAAAGTATATTTTTGATGATAAAGGCATGCTGACAAGAAAAGTGTCCATGTATTTCTACAAAAAGATGATTCTGATTGGTCTTCAAATATGCTGTTGTTGATTTGATTGGTTTAAAAAAATGTTTGTAGCAACCACAAAATCCATGAAAAATAGTAAATTTTCACAGAGGCAATGGTACATACAGATTCTGTATTTACTAATAGTGTACTTACTATGTAACGATGATACCCTAAGGTGCTATATTTGTTACTTACATTCAACGAATACAGTGCAGTAAAATACAGATACAATAGTATTTGTACAGAGAAAATTCTTGGGGCAGAATGAGCAGCATTATCACATATTATGACCCTTTATTCCCCATGCAAACTTACCCCTGCAGTTTGATGAGTAAGAACACTTAGGGCACTTGAAGGGTTTGAGCTCTGTGTGTATGAGACAATGAAGTCTCATATGAGACAAAGTTTTAAACACTTTATCACACATATTACATGAGTAAAGTGATAATGAGGTAGAACTAATCCTTGCTGACAAAGTGGTGAATGCATTCTCATTCAGGTCCTGTTCAATCATGTGGACTCGAAACATGTGATCCACACAACTTAAATCCACATTCAAACTCTGTTCAAATCTGACTTTTTCTTCCTCAGATTTGAAGACAGGAATATCTCCTATTGTGTCTGTTGCTTTCTCTGTGGGAGAGCTATCAATATCTGGATCTGTCTGAACTTCAACCCTGTTGATGTTATCTGATGTGCCTTTCAAAGTATTACTTTTCTCCTCTTCCTCTGTTGCCATCTTATCATCAGTGGGAAGCTCATAGTCCCTGTCTTTCACTTCATCATCATACTCTTCACTGATTTCCATGGCCTCTCTTTCCATGTCTTTATCACCTTCTTCATCACCTACAAAATAACAGTAAACTTCAAAGTATTTTCGTATAATTTGGACATAGCATATGAACACTGACAATGACACTACTGTCATCACCACTGGAAAAGTGACATCTAAATGTTGACAATGACACTATCGTCATCACCACTGGAAATGTGGCATCTATGTCTTGTCATTCACTAATGCAGACAAGACAACAATAACATTTATAACTCATAGGAGATAATCTGCAATAACAAATACAATAAATCAAATCCACCTTAGCTGCAATTGGGGAAAATGTTCTCTATATACAAAGCATTATAATGAATTTCAAATAATTACTGAGAACTTAATCCTTACTGGTGAATAATACCCAAAATGGCTGGGTGAGGTGTTTGCTTATTGGTGTGGTCCCTCTCAGAATTATCATCATTTGAGGGACCCCCTAGTTCCAAAAGTTAAACATTTTTATGTGTTATTGTTTCTTTAAGGTGAATGTGTGAGGTGTTTCATGTCTCACACCACTGGACAGCAGTAACCATAAAGTTTGAGTTTGGTGTCTCATGTCTGACATCACTGGATTGTAGCCATGAAGGTCAAATCAGGTGCCTCATGTCTTACATAACTGGAGAGTAGCAACCATAAAGTTTGTCATATGTCTCGTGTCTGATATCACTGGATTGTAGCCATACTGGTTGAGTTAGGTGTCTCATGTATTACATCACTGGAGTGTAGTAAGCAAAAAGGTTGAGCCAGGTGTCTCACATCAATGGATAGTAGCTATAAAGGTTGATTTAGGTGTCTCATGTCTTACATCACTGCAATCTATTAACCATAAAGGTTGATTTAGGTGTCTCATGTCTTACTGTTAATTATATGTAAATAAATTATTTGTGTGTTAGTTTTAAATTTCTTTTTATTTTATTTTTGTTTCATTACATTTTATTGTAATGACAATATTTTTACTGGATTTGACATTTTTCCCAGTAAATTTAGTTCAGTACTTTTAGCCTGATAAAACGTATTAGATTACTACATTATATTTTTAGTTGACCAAGTTCTTGACCTTGGTTCTGATTTTGTAAACATTGAGTGAAAATGATTGGTTATTACCAAGGTCATGTTCAGCCCAGGTGTTAGCTTTGTTGTAAACAGTTTTATTTTTAAATTCATTTCCAGCATGGGAATCTGATTCTTAGATAGGGCTATTCTAGCCTATGTGCAAATTGGCATTTTTTTCACTGTGCTGTTCAAGTTAAGTGATCATGTGAGCCATCATGTGATCTAAAATCACTGGTTAAAACAGACATTTTCTAGTAGATTTGAGCAGTCATAAATATATACCTTCGGGCTCAAGGTATTTGTCTTGTTGTTGCCATTTGAGTTGATTTTAGTATTTAAAATAATTTATTCACCCTGGAAAATACTCTTCTTCAATGAAATTCTTGGACAAAGACATTCACTAAATTATTCTGAATTCAAAAGCCGGAATTATATTCTTGGTGACTCAACAAGGAACTGTTGACACATCAACACAAACTGGTTATAGAGGACGTCATCGCCTTCCATATTGGAACTTCATCGAAATTTGAACTTGGATTCATTTAGAACTTTTTAGTGATAGGACTTATATTTTTTTAATTCTAGGATTAATTTTTGGATTATATTCACAAACCATAAGTCCTATTTCATATTTTTACCTTGTTTTCTAGGGAAATAAATTATTTTGTTAAAATTTACAAAGCTTGTTGACCTCACACTTTTCTTTTGTTACTTTTGTACGAGCCTACATGTAACACTTACATCACTGGATAGTAGCCATAAAGGTTGAGTTAGGTGTCTCGTGTCTTACATCACTGGATAGTAGGTATAAAGGTTGAATTAGATGTCTCATGTCTTACATCACTAGATAGCAGTCATAAAGGTTAAGTTAGGTGTCTTTTATCTTATATCACAGGATAGTATTAACCATACAGGCTGAGTTAGATGTCTCATGTCTTACATCACTGAATAGTACACAGAGGTCAAGTTAGGTGTCTCATGTCTTACATCACTGGATAGTAGCCATAAATGTTGAGTTTGGTGTCTCGTGTCTTACATCACTGGATAGTAGCCATAAAAGCTGAGTTAGGTGTCTCGTGTCTTACATCACTGGAGTGTATTAACCATACAGGTTGAGTTAGGTGTTTCATGTCTTACATTACTGAATAGTAGAGATAGAAGTTGAGTTAGGTATCTCATGTCTTACATCACTGGATAGTAGCCATATAGGTTGAGTTAGGTGTCTCATGTCTTACATCACTGGATAGTAGATATAAAGGTTGAGTTAGGTGTCTCATGTCTTACATCACTGGTTAGTAACCATAAAAGTTGAGTTAGGTGTCTTGTGTCTTATATCACAGGATAGTAACCATCAAGGCTGAGTTAGGTGTCTAATGTTTTACGTTGCTAAATAGTTAGTAACCAAAATGTTTGAGTCAGGTGTCTTATGTCTTGCATTGCTGAAGAGCAGTAATGAAAATGGTTGAGTGATGTGTCTCGCATCTTACATCACTGGTCAGTAGTAACCAGTACGGCTGAGTGATGCGTCTCTTGTCTTACATCACTAAAGGGTAGTAACCAATATGGCTGGGTGAGGTCTCTTGTGTCTTACAGTGCTGAAGAGTAATAACCAAAATGATTGGGTGAGGTGTCTCATGTCTTACATTGCTGAAAGGTAGTAACGAAAATGATTGGGTGAGGTGTCTCATGTCTTACATTGCTGAAAAGTAGTAATAAAAATGATTGGGTGAGGTGTCTCATGTCTTACATTGCTGAAAAGTAGTAACAAAAATGATTGGGTGAGGTGTCTCATGTCTTACATTGCTGAAAAGTAGTAATAAAAATGACTGGGTGAGGTGTCTCATGTCAAATACTGCTGAAAAGTAGTAACAGAAATTCTGGACTGTTTATTATAGTTACAATAATTTATCATTTCAAATTTTTTCTTACTACAACCATCTCTCCCTAAAGTTGGATAATACCATGTAGTGTTTAAATTTACATCAACACACTGCAGATTTATCTCAGTCAACATATAGGTGTGCATTTATATCTACATTTATGTACATAAAAAGTAATTATCTCAACATAAGATACATGGAGTAATGCAAAGCACTCAACATAAGATACATGCATTAATGCAAAGCACTCAACATAAGATACATGGATTAATGCAAAGCACTCAACATAAGATACATGGATTAATGCAAAGCACTCAGCATAAGATACATGGATTAATGCAAAGCACTCAACATAGGATACATGGATTAATGCAAAGCACTCAACATAAGATACATGGATGCAAGCGTATACTTATAAAACGCTATTTCATTATCAAATTAATTTGTACAAAATGTTATGTCTACCAGTGATTACATGTAATTAATATCACACTGATTGCACAGTATATTGCAACACAATCCTGAAAAATAGTCAGAGTACACCTTGATTTTCCTGGGGCCAAATTATTTTCAACATTTTTTTATAGTTGGTGTCTTTTTATATTTGTTGTGTTGTTTAAAGAAGACAAGTGAATCTGATATAAGTATGACCAAACTGTTAAGTCTTCTGGACATTCAGTATAAGGTCCTTGAACATTTCCTTTAGAAATTGTACATAGTTTACTTGCACAACATCACATAGTATCAGGAATCACTCCCAACCCCACCCTCTTCAGCTAAAATACCATTATTCTGGCAAGAGCTGAAGCTTCAGAAAACACCAGTTCTTTTATGAAATTAATTTGATATGTGTCTTATTACTTAAGATCATCTCTCAACCCATTTGAATGGTGAATCAACAGTGTGACTAAGATGCCGTCCATTTGAATGGCGGATCAACAGTGTGACTAAGATGCCGTCCATTTGAATGGTGGATCAACAGTGTGACTAAGATGCCGTCCATTTGAATGGTGGATCAACAGTGTGACTAAGATGCCGTCCATTTGAATGGTGGATCAACAGTGTGACTATGATGCCGTCCATTTGAATGGTGGATCAACAGTGTGACTAAGATGCCGTCCATTTGAATGGTGGATCAACAGTGTGACTAAGATGCCATCTATCTGAATAGTGGATGAACAGTGTGACTATTACTCCATCCATCTGTGCCAGTAGCTTCTTGGGGGTCGGTGGTTCTTTCTGGGGTTTTTCCCCCGAGTCCTTCATCCACCATTTATACTGGCCACCATGGATAGCCTATCTTGTGCTGAAAAATGGCGTTAAACCCTACAACAACAACAACTCCATCCATCTGAATAGAGGATCTATAGTGTGACTATGATGCAATCCATTTGTATGAAGGATTAACAGTGTGACTATGATGCCATCCATTTGAATCGAGGATTAACAGAGTGACTATGAAGCCCTCTTCTACTCCACTTTTACTGTTGTGTATTTCACGTGTGGGTTAAAATATTTATACCAGCAACAGGAAAATACTTTGCCATAGTTTCACTCCTAAGAACATGTTATACAATGATCTAAGTCTGATCTCTCACTAAGAAATTGCATTTATGATGTTCTCCAGTCTTTTGAAATTAAATTAGATATTTTATAACATATCGAAAGATCCTGGCAATGTAACTGATTTATACCTTATCATTCCTCCAATTTTTCTTATGGTCTTTCACTTCATTTCTTATTAAGTAATAATTAGTCCATTTATTTGCAGTTGTATGCAATTATCTACTTCATTCTGAGTTATTGTGAAAACTGCTTATAATATTAATATAAATGTAAATCATTTACATGACATACTGTACTTGCAGGCACTGCATATCATGCCCAATCCCAATCAAAATATTTAATAAATTAAAATACTCTTGGCAGACCTACTTTGGTATTTTTATACACAAGTTTCAATGTTGAATCAGCACTGATGAAAATATACACTGATTAAGTTTTTAATAAGACTTTTAACAAATATTCAGAGACTGGACATATCTGATTTTAAGCCTCTGTCAATTCAACCCATACCTTATGTTAAATGCATCAAGGCGATCTGCAAAACAACTCTGGAAGACCTTGTACTGAATGTTTGGTTATTATAAATGGCAAGACTAATCAAAGGTGTCATGTTTATTTTTTTATTCCCTTAAGTGATAAGTATGTTAAAATGCTAAACTACTCCACAGGTTTACAACTGCACATCCTTTAATAAATGAAGCAGGCTCCAAATCTGTCATGTTTATAGTGTATTCCATTGTTTTATAATCATCTTAAAATACTAAACAACTTGGAAGGTTTAAAATCACAACTCCTTTAGCATATGCTGGGGGCTCAAATGTCACCTCCTAAAACACCTGCTTACAATTGTTTTTTCGTAAATTTTGATACAAAATTTGAAATTTATTCCAATCAATCCCATTATTAATAATATAAGCACTAACTCTAGGTGAACACTGAACAAGTAAGGCAATCTCCAGAGTACAGAAATGATGCTTATAAAATATTGATACTATTTGAAAAGTTATAAACAAAAATGATGTTATACCATATTGATACTATTTGAAAAGTTATAAACAAAAATGATGTTATACCATATTGATACTATTTGAAAGGTTATAAACAAAAATGATGTTATACCATATTGATACTATTTGAAAGGTTATAAACAAAAATGATGTTATACCATATTGATACTGTTTGAAAGGCTATACATAAAATCTATGAAATGATGTTATACCATACTGATACTGTCTGAAAAGGTATAAGTAAAATCAATATGAAATGATGCTTATAAACTATTGATACTGTCTGAAAAGGTATAAGTAAAATCAATATGAAATGATGCTTATAAAATACTGATATCGTGTAGTCATAATTTCTAAATTAGGGTAAAGTTTCTCACATTGTAATGTTACGTTCATGCAGTTGAGGAAAAAGGTCCTATATATATATATATATATATATATATATATATATATATATATATATATATATATAACTTTTAACTGTAAAAGTGATATTTTTCATTGATTCTATGTTTTATTTTTAGCATATGGGGTATCCTTTATAAAATATGTTTAATAAAGACAACATAGTTCCTACTTTACAGACACACTGACCTGAGTCAATTTTGACATCTTTCTGAGAAATATCCACGAAGTCCGAACTAGCCAGACACTTGTGCGTGGTGAAAAATCTCTCTCTGTTGAAAGATCTCTTGCAGCGAACACATATGAGCTTCCCATCTTTTCCTACAATTAAAATGAAGAGAAAATCAAATTATTATGTAACATCATTAATATGGGGTTTCATAATCCCATTTTGTTATATAGTGTGTGCTTCGCCATTAGTACAATCATGAATAATGGGTTTCATAATCCCATTTTGTTATATAGTGTGTGCTTCACCATTAGTGCAATCATGAATAATGGGTTTCATAATCCCATTTTGTTATATAGTGTGTGCTTCGCCATCAGTACAATCATGAATAATGGGTTTCATAATCCCATTTTGTTATATAGTGTGTGCTTCACCATCAGTACAATCATGAATAATGGGTTTCATAATCCCATTTTGTTATATAGTGTGTGCTTCACCATTAGTACAATCATGAATAATGGGTTTCATAACCCCATTTGCATACATTATGTGCTTCACATTACTGTAATCATGAATAATGGGTTTCATAATCCCATTATGTTATATGTTGTGTACTTCACATTAGTATAATCATGAATAATGGGTTTCATGATCTTATTTTGCATTACGCTGTGTGCTTCAGATTAATATAATTATGAATAATGGGTTTGATAATCCCATTTTGCATACATTATGTGCTTCACATTACTATAGTCATATGTTTGATAATCCCATTTTGTATACAATATGTGTTTCACATTGGTATAATCATGAATAATGGGTTTCATAATCCCATTCTGCATACATCATGTGCTACACATTACATATCATTAATGTCATGCTAGGTGAATTTTAAAGTTTATTACAAAAAAGAAACATAAACATTTGCATCATGCAATACATTTTGGATCTGGCATTTATCAGCTAACAAAAACAATTATAAAACTCACTGACCAATGTCCATAATTTGCGCCTACAAGAAATACATTTCATAAATACAAAGCAATCACACCTGTAAGACACTCTACAATTTGACTTGGAAGCTAGATCTTTGAAGCTATGTAAATATTAAAATAAATATATTATCCAGGATCTGTACTAATGCATGATATTTATTTTAGAATATAAAAAGGGTTCCAAGATCTGTGTGACCACTCTGGTGTACTAGTCAGAGCATCTGCCTCAGATGCGGGAGGTCGCGGGTTCTAAGCCTGGCTAAGTCATACCAAAGACTTATAAAAATGGTACTAACAGCTGCCTTGCTAGCACTTAATATTAAGAGGTTAGTGTTAGGACTGGTCGGCCTGGTGTCAGGATAATATGACTGGGTGGGACATGATGTTACATGTCTGCGGCATGATGCCCCAGTGCTAAACATCACTATAAACTGCCACACTCCAGACAATGTAGTGATATGACTGAAATTTTTTTAAATCTACATTTAAAATCCAAATCACATAGACACACACACTTCCCCCCAAGATCTTTGCTTATGCATGATATGTTCTCAAAAATGTACAAACGGTATCCAAGATACCATGCATGATATGTATTAAATAATATAAATTTCATGTGCTAATGTGAAGAAAAACATCCAACAAAGAAACAAAACAAACCAGTATGTTCATTACATACATTTATTAAAATGGTATTTTATGGTACTGGGTCAAAAACTATTGTTGAGGAATGTGCTTAGTTAAATTCCCAACAACTCTAGAATATACTATGATATGATTGTTTTTCTTAACATGCATTTCTGAACAAGCCTGAAAAAGCAATAAATTATCTATGTATATTGTCTAATTAGTACTTACAATGAGCTGGTATTCATCTATGTGTATTGTCTAATTAGTACTTACAATGAGCTGGTATTCATTTATGTGTATTGTTTAATTAGTACTTACATTGAGCTGGTATTCGTCTATGTGTTTTGTCTAATTAGTACTTACAATGAGCTGATATTCATCTATGTGTATTGTCTAATTAGTACTTACAATGAGGTTTTTGATCTATGTGTATTGTCTAATTAGTACTTACAATGAGCTGGTATTCATCTATGTGTATTGTCTAATTAGGACTTACTATGTGTCGGCTTTCATCTATGTGTATCGTCTAATTGGCTTGATCAGCCACCCATGTACTCAGAGAAACCAAACCAGTTAGTTATGCCTTGGTCATCTTTGAACTTGAAGGATGAACATCCCTGTCTACCTAGTACTTAAAAGAGTTGACAGTACTTACCTGTATATGGTATAATTAGTAATTACCTTAAGCTGATATTATTCATTTGTTTACTGTTTAATTAGTACCTATGAGCTTATAGTATTCATTTATGTTTATTGTCTAATCAGTTCTTAATATGACTTGACAGTATCCATCTGTGTGTATTGCCTATTAAGTACTTATTATGAGTTGATTCTATTCACTTGTGTTTATTAAGTACTTACTTTGAGTTATTGTATTCATCTGTGTGTATTGTCTAATAAGTACTTACAATGAGCTGGTATTCATCTGTGTGTATTGTCTAATAAGTACTTACAATGAGCTGGTATTCATCTGTGTGTATTGTCTAATAAGTACTTACAATGAGCTGGTATTCATCTGTGTGTATTGTCTAATAAGTACTTACAATGAGGCACAAATATAACTGATAATATTGTGCCCTCTTGAAATAACAATGTTCATGTGCCATAACATGACACTGTTCATAAGAAAACTGACACTCTTCCAGAGAATCTAAAAATTACACCATTCATGAGAACATAAAAATGACACTGTTCATGTGCCATAAATGACACTGTTAATAAGAAAAATGACACCATTCACGAGGACCTAAAAATGACACTATTCATGAGAACAAAAATGACACTGTTCATGAGCAATAAAATGACACTGTTCATGAGAGCCATAAAACGACACTGTTCATGGTCTATGAAATGAACCTTTTCATGAGAGCACATAAAATGACACTGTTCATGAGAACCTAAAAATGGCAGTGTTCATGAGAACATGAGAGCCATAAAATGACTACTGTCGTCACAGCCATAAAAATGACACTATTCATAGGAGCTATAAAATGATACTATTCATAGGAGCTATAAAATGATACTATTCATAAGAGCTATAAAATGACACTATTCATGGGAGCTATAAAATGACACTATTCATGAGAACCATTAAAATGACACTGTTCATAAGAAAATAGAAATGACACTGTTGATGAGCCATAAAATGACACTGCTCATGACAGCCATAAAATGACACTGTTCATGATAGTCATAAAATGATACTGTTGATGAGAGTCATAAAATGACAGTGTTCATGACAGCCATAAGATACCAGTGTTTATAAGAGCCATAAAATGATCTGTTTTATAAGTGAAACCATTATAGCAAGATATGCTACAACAAATAAAACACATAGTATGCACATGATGTTACCATATTTGTAAGCTCTTCATCTGTGAGAGTATTATTTGTCTATACCTTTGATGGTGAGTCCATTCAGGTTATGTGACATTATGACAATCAGATGAAAAATTAAGAAAGGAATATACATCAACATTGACAAGACGGGGAGGGGAGAGTAACTGCAAGTCACTGTGAAATTTCTGCTCATCATGAAGCAAATCTACAAGTGCCACTTCAGGAATTTTAAGTTCATGATAAACTCTGTTACTTACTTTTCCATAATCTGAGAAACTATGGTTTTCAAGCACTTTGTATGCATGTTCCTGTTCCTTTGCTATCGTTATCACAATTTGCTAATGAGCATGATAAACTATTGATTAATGTAAGATAATTTAATTATGTTACATGTACTTAATTGTGTTCAGTTAGTCAGTTGAAATGAGCTGACATATCACATGACCATAACTGCAAACTCCTAAACAGATAGAATGTGCATGCCTTTTAACTTTCTTTATTCTAACCACTCTACTTGATTCAATTCAAAAAGTCTAAATTAAAATGATTAGTACAATGCAGGTAAAGTTTCAATTGAGTGTAGAAATACAACCAATAAGTTTGTAAGTTTTTGATCAAAACTGAGTTGGAACTTAATTAAGTTCTCATGGAAATGCTTGCAGGCATTGCTGCGATAGTTGATTGACACTGTACACATTTGAACACAAGAAGGCATATTACATTTATGAAACCATTTAAAAGATAAAACTGAAACATGAATTTCACTTGACAGGACTTATTAAAATTATTTATTTATGTTTGCAGTGCACTTAGTTAAATTCCTATTTGTAACCATGTCCAAATTTTTCCGCAAGAAGGCTGGTTGTGACTTACACACTTGTTTATACATGTTTATACAAATGTGTTTACATTCACTTGCACTCACCTGTGAAATCTGCATGGCTAGATCTGTAGAAGAAAAAAAACATTTGCCATGGCTGTTCACTGAGAAACCATGGAAATGGGGCACTATTGGAATCAGCTGTTTGTTATATTTTAGAATCAGTTTATGTAATCAGTACAATACAAGTTCAAGTGTTAACTATAATTTATCATTTTTATATGACTTGATGCAACATAACACTTATTTACAACATCTAGTTGCAATTTTTCACTTAACAGTTTTATGGCTCTTGATATTTGTATTAATGTATTGGTTAAGCATCCTATTATTGATATCAGGGATAGAACCAAATCCTGGTCTGGAAACCTGGAGAAATTATCTAAATATTATGCACCTTAATGTTCAAAGTCTTAAACCTAAAATTGATTTGATTATGATAAATGCAAACGTGAAGGACTTTCATGTATTGATATTCACTGAGACATGTGGCTTAAACAGACTAATTTGAATTGTGAAATAGATATTTCAGACTTCTCGCAACTGTTTAGGAATGATAGGTCTACTCTTGTTGGTGATGTGGCTATTTATGTAAAAAGAACATCTTCCAGCAGTTCAAAGGTCTGACTTGGACCTGCCTGACCTTGAATGCATTTGGATAGAAATATATATTAAAGGGTAGAAATTGTTAACAGCAGGAATATATAGACTGCCCAATTGTGATATATCTGTTTGGGAGAACCTTGAACTGAGTAGAGAGAAAGGTCAATCCACTAACCCTGATTATATACAGTGTGACCCCACTATAACACGGTAGATGGGGGCCATAGAATCCGAACATGTTATAAACCGAACCGTGTTATAAGCAACCAGGTCAGTCAGCTGAAGAAAATGGTGCATGTACCCCCAAAAATGGGGGTGGGGGGTAATAAAATGCGGGCGCAAAAATACGTGCTTCATTGGCACACTTACCATCTTAAATCAATGCATATTAAATGAGAAATACACCTGTAGTGAAAACAGTGAAGGCATGTATAATATTTAACTTTATTCAGAGAACCACACATTGATACATATACGGGTATACTGTTTATACATACATGTCTAATGAAGAGCATGAATAGAGTATCAACACTGTGTACTCACCCGTGGATCTCATCACATACATTGAATACATAATGCAAGTAATTCCATCGAAAATATGCACACACACAGAGATTTAAAATATTCAATAATTTTGTCACATGTCATATAGGTCTGAATTCAGTGGAAAAATATAACAATCACGTAACGAATGATGAAGCACATTTACTTTTCAGTACGTCCCAAGTCAGTCAAAGTTAGTTTGCGTTTTAAGCTGCCATTGGTAGTGTTTGTAAGCATAAACCTTTTTCCTGCAAAAAGGTAACTTTCATCGCACAGTAAATGTGTTCCAGTCACATTGGAAAATAAAACAATCCACCAGATTCCATTGCTTTTAGTTAAGTTTGGTACTGACTTCCTTTGAATAAAGGTTCTTTGTTTTTATTGATGATTGTAGTCAGTTTTCTTTGATGAAGAGTGCATGCATTACTGAAGTCACCGCTAAATAACAGCTTTGGAGAACCAAACAAATGCCCATTTCTTATTATGGCGGCAACATCAAATAATTGTATTGCATGATTGAGACTGATTTTTTTTCTATTTGCTTAGTACGTTTTCACAACAATCGGTGTTTGAAAGGTAATCTGTTTTCTCTGAAATTTCAGCAAACTATTTTATCTGGGTACATTTTTAAAAAATGAATTGGCCGTTGTTTTGTCAATTGTAAATGCTCTTCCTCCCTGCCTATTGAATTGACCAACAAGTAAGATCTTGTTTTGTTTTGTTTTGCTTTTCTTTGTTTTTTCTTTTACACTTGTGGTAGCTTAGTGATGCTGCCTTCTACGCATGCGTCAGAAATTTAAAAAAGGGTCAATGGACGATATAGACGCAGGTGTTCTGGTCTGATAACAGGATTACTACAAAAAATGTGAACGTTCTGAGGGATTTAATTCTGAGTGAAAAGAAGAGGAATTTTACTTACCATCCACATACAAACGTCAGTCTATGCAAATATATTAATTACTAGCGAGCGGCTGAAAATCCGATGAAAGATGCCTCGTCCGGTTGATCAGAGCTACCAGAAACGTCAACAAAAAAAAAAGCGGATATCTCACAACATACAGTGCTCATGCTAGATATCAACATGAGTGGATTATGATATAACAATGCTCTGTTAAGATGGTTTGTCAATATGGACAAAGAATTTGTTTATGTAACAATAGATAAATTTAAGTGCATTTTATATCAAGTTTGCGGCTTCCTTTCATGGGGCCTCTGAATTTCTCCACTCCAAACCAGTGGTTGTATATGCAAGTTTTATCAGCCAACAATGTCGCCAATTAAAAAAATCACAAGATGGTATATTTTGCTGCCAATAAGGAAAAAAATCGCAATTTGCGACATTGGCAAAGCCCAGAGCGATACCTGAACAAACTTTTTACATGTTATTTTCCATACTTTTAAGAAGAAAATATTTTTTCATGTACGAGAAAAATACATATAAAATTTAAGGAGCCACACCATGATCGTCTTATATTATTCATACGCGATCTCTTCTCCAAAATCATAATAAACTTTTTACTTTTTTTTCTCGTACTTTTAAGAAAGAAATTTTGTTTTGTGCACAAGAAAAATACATGGATATAAAATTTCAGGAGCCACATCACAACCATGTTATATCTGAATTCATGTTATAATGGAGCATGCTATAGCGGGGTCACACTGTAATTTTAATGGGAGATTTTAATGACAACTTCCTCCTTCCAAAGAACAAAATTTCATTGTTGTGCCAGTTAGGAAATTTTCACCAGTTAATAACCAACCCAACAAATTTTACAGTGCATTCAGAAACCATCACTGATCTTATCTTGGTATCAAACCCTGACTTCGTCTACTCTGCTTATGTTTTGGACCCATTTCATGCCGAAGGCACACATTACCACTGTCCTATAATGCTACTTTTAAATTCACCATCCCAAAGTTACCATGTTACAAAAGAGAAATCTGGTTATGTGACCAACGGAATTATACTCTTTTGAATTCAATACTCGAGCCTTTCACTTGAGACAGTGTAATCAACAAAATTAATGTCAATGTCAGCATTCAGAATTTTATAGATATCATCCATGACACAGTAAGGAAATGCATACCACACAAGTATGTAATTATTTGTTGCTCTTGTTATTGTTGTTGTTGTGGGGCTTAACGCCATTTTTCAGCACACAATAGGCTATACATGGCGGCCAGTATTAATGGTGGTGGAAGAAACCAGGAAATCCACGGAAAGAATCACCGACCCACGAGAAGCTACTGGCAAGCTTTCTCACATATCCACATTCGCCGAATCTTAGACTCGAACCCACGTAGACAGAGGTGAGATGGCAGTGATCCGTAACGGAAAGCGCTTTAGACCACTCGGCCACTGTATTTGCAAACATGATCACCTTGGATGCATAATGAAATTAGAAAACTTATAAGGCAGAAAAAACGATTGTATGACCAAGTGAAACGTACACAAAATCCCAGGCAATGGTTTCTCTATAGGCAAAAGAGGAAAATGGTTATTAATGAGATTAGGAAGTCTAAATGTAATTATTATAGCACTTGGATGGAAAGAATCAGGTATTCACATGGAAACCCAAAAGACTGGTGGAAATTTTTATTAGAGAAATTCAAGGAAAGTAAAAAAAGAAATCATGCATATATTTGATCATGAATGATAAGGTTATAAGTGAAGACGAAGAAAAGGAAAAGTATTCAATGATTTCTTTTGTGAGCAGTCAACATGCAAACTGAAAATTCACCACAAATTCACAAGTCAGCTCTACGAGATTTAATGTACCCCTACTTGATGAGATTACAATAACCAAGGATGTTTATACTGTCTTAGTAGGTTTAAATTCATTGAAAGCGTGTGACCCTGACTTACTGCACCCTAAGATGATGCGAAATATTGCACAGTCAAATAAATATCCACTTTGCTGCTGATTCAATATCTCCTTGCAAACTTCAGTGTTTCCGGATCACTGGAAACTAGCAAATGTAGTTCCTGTACATAAGAAAGGTTCTAAAACTATGGTGTCAAACTATTATCCTATATCTTTACTATGTACTTTATCTAAAGCTTTTGAGAACTGTGTACATAAATACTTAAACAATTATATTGTTCACACAATATAATATAACATAATCAATCAGGTTTTTCACCAGATGAATCGACAACACATCAGTTAACAGACAATTACAATACAATTTGTTCCCCACTAGACCAAGGAAAGGCGGTTAGGACTATTTTCTTCGATATTAGCAAGGCTTTTGACAGAGTTTGGCACAAATGTTTGCTCTCAAAATTAAGAAGTATTGGTATTCATGGAAATCTGTTATTATAGTCTGAAAGTTATTTACTGTCAAGAAAACAATGAGTTGTTATAAATTCTAAATCCTCAGATGTTCGATGCATTAATGCTGGAGTCCCCCAGGGGTCTATTTTGGGATAACTATTATTTGTAATTTTCATCAATGATATTTGCTGAAAATATAGAATCATCAATCAGACTATGTGCTGATGATACAGCATTATATATCATAGTTGATAACCAAATCACAGCTGGTGAAATCTTCAACACTGATATTCAAAAAGATACATGAATGGTCCAGACGTTGGTTAGTTACATTTAATACAGACAAGACAGAATAAATGTTAATAACATGAAATGGAACCAGAACCATCATTCTATATTATGCATGGCTGAAACAAACCTACAAGAGGTTTCTCAGCATAAGCATCTGGGCATTATACTATCCAGTGATGCCACTTGGCACACACACAATAAAAACATTTGCAATAAAGCCTGGGAGAAATTGTTTTAAAGTCTTAGATTCAAACTAGATCAATTATCATTGGAAAAAATTTACAAATCTTATATAATTCCAGTTTCTGACTATGCTGACCACATTTGGGACAATTGTACAATGCATGACAAAGACCTCCTAGAAAATATAAATGTTTAAGTAATGAGAATAACAATGGGTGCAACCAAAAGTGCATCTCCTTCACAATTGTATCATGAAACTAGTTGGGAAAGGCTAAACTCTCACTGTTACAAACATGAACTACTTCAATTATTTAAAAATTTACCGTGGGCTAGCTCCTGCATATTTTCAAGACTTGATTCAACTGTTATTTAGAAAACAGGAGACCTATTCCATTCAATCCTTGAATGATCTTCGACACCTAATGTGCAGAACAACCTTGTTCTACAATTCATTTATATCTTCTACAATCTGAATAAGGAACTTGTTACCCGTTGAAGAGAAAAATAACCCCATATTACATAATTTTAAAGCCTACTTGAATCGCAATAAAGAAACCACTCCATCTTACTACTACGCTGGTGACAGAATGTCACAGATTATGCATGCAAGGCTAGAGCAAATTGCAGTAATTTAAATTATGACTTAAATACAATCATGTATTTAACAATAAGTATTGCAGTGAAATTGAAAGAGCAAAACACTTTTTTCTAGACTGTTTGAAATATTCAATTCTTAGAGATCAAATCCTATACATACTCTCTTTTGCTCTTACAATTGAAACATTATTATTTGGCAACCCAATCATAATGGCAGAAAACAACACACAAATATTTCTAACTGAAAAATTATATTAGGATGACTAAGCGATTTAATTAACTGACTGAACTCACAACCATATGAACTGCATTTAATTAGTTTTCATTCATTGTTATGTTTTGTATGTAAGTGTGTGCATATTTTCTGAAATACCTTTAGTACCGGCATCAAGATCTTTGATGTTATATTTTCTTTTTTGTTGGGGAGACAGGGCTAATAAGCATATGCTTTCTATTGAATCACCCAAATCATGTATTTGTAACTGCATTTGACAAAGTTTCTCAAATAAATATGGTTTAAACTAAACTAACTGATTTATTTCTTAAAGTATTGCCACCAGTAGGCATTACTGACATTTTAACTGATTTCATCATATACTGTTATTTAATGTACTGAGAATTTGTAAGAACATTTTTCTAACAGTAAAAGATATGAATTTCACAATTTGAATAAAAATTCTAACCAGTGTTTTCAATTATAAAATTAGCAATTTTGATTTTGATTCTATATCCATTCAGCAAATTAGGACCTATTTGGGTGGTGGGGGTATTTTGTATAAGGCATCTGCACCTACCAATGTCATAAGTTTTACTGGTCTGTGAGTTATCTAGGTGTACTAATATAAGGAAGCGGTGTACTTTTTATATGACATCACAAAAGTTTTACTCATACCAATATTTTACCATGAAAATTCTTAAAATAATTTTTTTAATACCACAATGCTGTTCCCAACAGGTGTATTGAAATATGAGTTAGATCTGGACAGGAAAGATGGGCAGGTGAAGCATGCACATAACAATATATAGTTGAATGGACTGATTTGCAGACAGATGACAAAATGAATCAAATATTTTGGGCTGAGAAGATGTTTACCCTTCTCTGGTGGTAGTGGTTCAAACTTTGTTGCAATTTCTTCATTTTTCTTGGCACGGCCTCTTTTTCTTCCTGTAATTTGAGAAAAATGAAGTATACAACTCTCATGGCATATCAGAATTATAAGTATTAACAGAATGGCTGAGACCTTCAAAATGTCCAATAATGACTCAGGAATGAAATCTCATTCATAACAATGTTAAAGCATTACATTTTTTAAAAATGTTTTTAAAATAGAGGACAATATTTTTTTTTACAGTCCATTTGCATGGAATAGCAAATGTATTTTTGAAAAATTTTCATGTGGAAAACATGTAACAATAACCTACAGGAAATAATTTGCTTGAATGCTTTGAATGCAAAGACTGACTGATGCTCAGTTCCTGTTATATTAAGAAGGTCAAACATTTTGGCTTTACTAATTTCAATGCACTAATTTCACACATAATTTTGCAACATGTACATTTTTAAACTAATTTAGTTATCAGTCTGGAGTTGTCATTCCATTTGCATACTGTAGGATGGCCGACAAAAGGGGAAAAGTAGAGTATGTGTGCTTTTATCTATTCAATGTCCATAATCAACTGACAGCTACTCCTTTTCTACTTATTGTCCCAAAACAACTGACAGCTACTCCTTTTCTACTTAATGTCCTAAATCAACTGACAGCTACTCCATTGCTATTTAATGTCCTGAATCAAATGTCAGCTACTCCTTTTCTATTTAATGTCCCAAAACAACTGACAGCTAATCCTTTTCTACTTAATGTCCCAAAACAACTGACAGCTACTCCTTTTCTACTTAATGTCCTAAATCAACTGACAGCTACTCCATTGCTATTTAATGTCCTGAATCAAATGTCAGCTACTCCTTTTCTATTTAATGTCCCAAAACAACTGACAGCTAATCCTTTTCTGTTCAACGTCCCAAATCAATTGACAGCTGCTCCTTTGCTATTTAATGTTCCAAATCAACTGACAGCTACCCCTTTTCTATTTAATGTCCCAAATCAACTGACAGCTAATCCTTTTCTATTTAATGGCCCAAAACAACTGACAGCTAATCCTTTTCTGTTCAATGTCCCAAATCAACTGACAGTTACTCCTTTACTATTCAATGTCCCAAAACAACTGCCAGCTAATCCTTTTCTGTTCAATGTCCCAAATCAATTGACAGCTAATCCTTTTCTGTTCAATGTCCCAAATCAATTGACAGCTAATCCTTTTCTGTTCAATGTCCCAAATCAACTGACAGCTACTCCTTTTCATTTAATTGGACTAAAAAAGAGTCACATATGTTTACATACTGGGTTTGAACTGTGCTGCCTCAGTCTGGGTGCTCTCGGTGTTTGTCTGACTTATCGGCAGATCAGCAAAGTGAAGGTCTTTGATATCCTGCAGGATGATAACCGTCTGTGGCTGATCTCCACCTAAATCTGCATCCAGCAAGGCACTAGGTAGCAGGCCTTCTGCATCATTTATAACAGCTCCATCTACAAGATATACATACCATGACAACAATATATATATTCTAGAATTTTCTTTGACCAACTGTGGGACTCAATATAGCCAATACAAAATAAAAATGTAAAATGATTTATTTAAAATCAGGCAAAATGTTATAATCTCCCCAGTCTTATATAAGTGTATAACAACGAAGTACTGAAGACAATTTTTAAAAAATACTAACCATTTTGTTTTATTAAATGCAGGTTTTCCATTTCTGGGTAAGTATCATCAAAGAAAAATTGTTTTCTTATTCAAATATGTAACCAGATTGTAATATATTAGGAGAAGACAGCCTGCTGCTGATATAGGTTCCACCTGGTCAAATGGAGCTCTCTGGCCTGAAAGATCTCTAAGGTAAAAGCTAGAAAATGTCATCTTTGTCCTCCATCCTATGACTTTGGTGATGTCAGTTTGGATGCAGTCGCACTCAAATGCTATCTTAGTGGTGACTACCCTAATCTTGCAAGCCAATATATATAAAAATTTAATCTTGTCATTCCTAGTACTTGTAGACTAGGAGGATATCCCATCACATCCAGGATGACAGAGCAAAAGGAGATATATCCCTTCTTTCCTTGAATGGCAAGAACAAGCAAGATCTCCCTTGTCTGTCTGGCTCAGGTCACTTTAGGTACCACTTCTGAACCCTGATGGGGTCCTGTAGTTGGGACAAAGGGTCTCAAAAAGACTGGTTTGATGAAGACGATAAATGACTGATTATTGACAATAAAAGCTGGGATCATCAGCAGATCAACTGAACTGCAGATAATCTGGGTCAACCAAAAAGGAGTGTATCTCACGCATTCTCCCAGCTGTTGCCTGAATGACCAGGAAACAGGTTTTGAAAGAAAGATGAATCATGTAGGTTTGAGACAGTAATTCAAAGGGTATCTTATTCAACCACATCAAAACCCATGGCAATTCCACTCTGGACAAAGGGCGTCTTATTCAACCAATCAAAACCTATCAAGATTCCATTCTGGACAAATGGCAAAGAAATCAGTCCAGACAAGTAAAAGTCTGAAAGAATGTCAGAGTGATCTTTCTTCTGACACATATATATCCTCCCTATCAATGACCTTTGAATATGTCTGAAATTGTGGAATGGTAGCTTGTAATTGTGATGAAAACTAACTTCTTTAACAGCCATATTAGTTATCTGTAGTACTCAGGATTCCAAGGAGAGATTTTTCTGCTTGCACCACTGTAAGAAACCCTCCATTTCCCATCATAGGCTTTCAAAGTAGTGGACCTTCTTACCAGAGTAATTCTGTCCACTTTCTGATGGCTTGCTTGATATGAGCCAAACATGCAGGTTCAGCATCACTGTGTTCTTACGGAAACCTGCATTTAAGAGTCTTTGAGAAGGCAGGATCTTTTGGGAACCTCGACTGCTAAGTTCAATAGGTCATTGATCCACGATTTTCCCCACTTGAGGAGATTACACAGAAATAGATGGTACTCTGATTCTCTTACAAAGCTCTGGATCTGGGCTTGAGGAAATGAGCATGCATCAAGACCATTCCAATTCAGGAAGTGTTGACAGCCCTGGCTCTGGATTTGTAATTGGAGAGATGAAGGTCAAGAGCTTTGCATTCCACCATGACAGATAAAATTAGAACACCATTCCCTCACAGCATTTCCTGCCTTGACTGAAAAGTATTAAATATGGCCTCCATCTCAGAGAGACTGATCTGTGATGATCAATTCCTGAAGGAGCTAAGCCCCATTAATTGGAAAGAGTGCAGGAGGTGGGTACTGTAGCCATTCATGCTGGCATCTGTGTTGATTTTAAGGTCTGGCAGTTGATCCTCAAGAAAAAAAAGTTGATTTGAACCAGGGGAGGTCAAGCTATTTGCTAGGATTGTATATCCTATAATCTGAAACACTGTTCACTGGGTTTGAAAGGGAGTCTTGTAACTAGACAGCACAGAGCAGGAGGCTTTGAAGACCTGAGATGCAAAGAGATTCCAAAATGAATGTGACTGTTCAAGTGGAGGGATAAGCAACCATGGTGCCCAGATCATGGAAGAGCTGGGATTAATTAAATAGGATTTGTACTTGTCTGAGATGGAATTGGAGACGAAGTATGAATGAAACAAAGGATTTGGTCATTTGCCACAAAACAAATGCTCACCATGTACTTTTGACCCATAAAGTCTCTCTCCCCAATAGTAATGGGGACCAGTTTTATGGAATCCATATGAAAGAACCACAACAATGAAAAGACCTGGAGCAAGCTTACGGTAAAGTTGTGCTGTGTAGGAGCTAAATCAATCTTTTTGTGACGAGACTATATTGTAGTGACAACCAGGGGCATTGTGGCATGGGTATCTTGCATTCTATGGTGAAGGGTGAAGATGCCCCCGCCCCCAGCCATCCTCTGGGATATCAGAAAAAGGGCAAAATGGGCATATCATAGCTGTAGGTTTCTTTAAAAATACTGTTGTGATAAGAGCTGGATGGAACTGCAAGACCAAATGAGCTGACACAAGTTGTGCCCCTCTCTGCCCTGTTTTATGGCCTCCACTATCTTGCTTGAGAACAAGTGGCTGCATGATAGAGGGTGCAATCTGATAACAGCCTTGTCATAGTTGTTGTTGTTATTGTAGGGTTTAACGCCATTTTTCAGCACAAGATAGGCTATACATGGCGGCCAGCAGAACTGGTGGAGGAAGAACCCTGGAAAACCCCGGGAAGAACCACCGCCTCACGAGAAGTTACTGGCAGGCTTTCTCACATACCCCAGGGGTCACGCTACCAGGCGAAGTGGGTGACAAAGTCGCCTAAAATATGTAAACTTTGCCTTCTTCTATTAGGAAAGCAAAAACGACTTTGCCCTGTGATTTTTTTTTTGAGATGCATTGATTGACTATCTCTTTTTGAGATGCCCCCTCGACATAGCCAGGTTAGTTCCAGTGTTTTTTTGTAGCGAAATGTATGCATCAAGCCATCAGTAGCTAGGCCTAGTTTTGTTGTCAATTACGTTGACAAACAAACTCTTGCACATTCACAGGCATGTGTTTTGATAGCTGATTGACCATTAACCCTTTCCTGAGTCGGTTAGCAACTATCACTGCCTGATTTCTGCATGTTATCCTTAATGATAAAAACATACAAACTTATGTTTTGAAACTTTAACAATAGTATGTAAATAACAATTTTTGTTTTAAGAACAGAATCAGTGATCTGGATATTTTAACTGCCTCTTGTAGACTATTTTGTCATAAAATTAGTTTGAAACTGTAAGTGAACCAGTAATGGGAAAATACATCGCTGTGTGTGGAAGTACCAGTTTAAAGTTTATTCGATTGTCTGTTTTCGTAAGTCATTGTGCAAATATATTCAGAAAAAATACGATTCATAGAAAGCAAAGCCTAAGTATTATGTTATTTGAGATTTAACTTTAAAATTATGTAGGTCAGAAACATATGGGACAATGCTATGTTGTGGAATTCGCGAAAAGCGCTGTATGGTCAAAGTTGTTTTTAGACATGACTCGTATTTGGGAACATACGGAAAAAAAGAAGCGCAGCATTTTCTATCTAGCCAATGCCTGAAATTACTACAAGTATATAGACAAATAAAAAAAACAAAAATTTGCAATCCTATCAATAGACTGTTGAAATGAAGCTATATAAAGTGAGTGGTAACATTATGAAAATTGCTCCTTCTAAAAATAGATGCACTCAAATGTCTGTGTTGATTCGGTTGGAAAGAAGGGTGTAGTTCATATACTGACTATAAAGGAGCAATGTCTGTAATTTTATTCATTTTAGTGTTATGTATGAATAGTTACGGTAATGTTTTATTTGCAACAAAGAAATTAGGGCGAACAGTATGATCTGAACACGCGTGTGCATTTGCCCTCATGTACATGGTACAGGGATTGTTTCAAACTATTTTTCAAATCTTTCTAAGTGCCATTATTGTGAACTTTATTAAAGTATTTTTTAAAAATTGATTAAGGGGAGTTGATTAAGCATTTTTACTAACTTGCATTTACAATAATGTTATCTGGTTACTCAGTTAAAATCTGTTACAATGTTGTTTCTGTTATTCTCTTTTCAAGTGATATGGCCAAAATAACTCAGAAAATTTTCTACTTGAAAATAAAGTATTGCTTAAATCCAATGCTAAATGCAAATA